>JARFJB010001188.1:875000-887500 GCA_036346205.1 Vesta saturnalis | reverse complement strand
TGATTGCACAGTCGGAAAGTAGCGAAGTTCACCAAGGGTTATCTCATAACTGTATTCCTGATGTGGCCAAGGCGGAAGTCGAAACACAACTTTTTAAATGTAAGGAGAGAGCCAGGGAAGAGCTAACGCCAGTTACCAAGATATTTGATGAAGAAATGAGAGATGTGATGAATAAACGGTATGATTGTGTAACCAATGTACCATAATTTTCTTCAATGGCTTCCTTATTATACCGAAACTGACGAAAAGCTCTTGGAGCATCTTATATACCAGGAAAAAGAGAAGACATTTAGTTTGTTACCTGAGTTTTAACACAAAACTTCCATATCTTGATATTTGCTAGTCCAACTGCAAGGAGACTTTTGGACGATAGTAAATATATTTTCATTTCAAGAGCTGTCCAAAACAGTTTTACCAACTGTACTGAATCAACTTGTATTTTTCCATTGAATAAGAAACATGATACATACCTGCGACTTTTTATTCTAATTAAACAAAATGTACCTTTTTGGTTACCGGAATTAATTAAAATAGAATTGCTGTTCTTCAAGCCCTGCGTGAAGTGTTCAAACATACTATTGTTTCTGGATGCAATTTTCATTTCGGTCAGTGTTTGTGGCGCAAGGTGCAACATTTAGGACTGGTCGATATGTATAAAAATCGTGAAGATGTTCGGTTACACGTGAATCTGTGCGCGGCGTTAGCTTGTATACCTCCAGAAAACATTGACGACGGATGGCTGTCGGTTTTGGAGTCATCGCTAGAAGAGCCTCAAATACAGTTATTCAATGATTATTTTGTAGAAGAATGGCTTGACAACAATAATTTCGAGAGAATTTGGAATTGCTATGGTCAACGACATCGAACAATTAACGCGGCAGAAGGTTGGCATTCACGTTTAAATAAAATAATAGGCAAAATTAATCCAAACGTTCTGGAATTAATTAAAACGTTAAAAGACGACTCTTTATACTATAATCGATTATACGCAAAAGTAGAATTAGGATTACCAACAAAGCGTAGAAAGAAAACATATGTAGAACTAAATAATAGAATAAATAACATCTTACAGAAGTTTAACAAAGGGGAAACCAATTTAGAATACTAAAATACTTATCTTTTGGGATTTTTAATGGTGTACTTTAAATTATACAATCTAAAGTTGATATTAGTTATTCGTAGTATGTTTGTAAATTAAAGATGTAGAAACAATTTTGTCAAATTTGACAAAATTGTTTACTACATCTTTAACAATTTTTAACAAACATTACTACTGACGAAGATAACTGTAAGTGTTATGTTATGAGTGTTAATGGTGAAAGTTTACATTTTCATAATTTAGAATACTGTTTAAAATGCTTGGCTTATAAAAAGGACTTCAGTAGAACTTTTTTAAATTTATATTTTTTCGTTCTTTGGTACCTTATATATTATGTATGATTTTGTAATAATATAAACAGTGTAAATCTAAAGTATATGTGTCTTATTATATCATTTATTCAGTGTTTATGTTTCATTCGGCGCAAATGACAATCTTCATCAACAACAAAAATATGAGCGGCGCATTTGGCAAAAATTAATGATTCGGCGCAAATGGAAACTGAGCAAATGGCTAGTAATCTAATAGTGATAATGATGATAATAGGTATATTACTAAAGATCTGGTGTTATGGCCTTTAGTAATAATTCAGGACGTAATTTTTCCTACAATTATTTTTACCAAATGAGGAACAACTAAAAGTTTTCCGTTAATGTATTCTCCGTCAAAAAATTAATTATATTGTTTCTGCTGTAAGATTTTTAAATCGGACCAATTTGAATCCAACACTGGCCGTTTGTTAATGAATTTGGTTACCATTGGCACCATTTGAATATTCATGAAAAAAGAAAATTGCATATGGAAAACGTTTTAAAGTTCTCAGACTTTTCAAGTCATCTCAAAAAAAATTAAGATGGAATTAACAGAGAGACGAAATATTGGAAAGTCGTTTTCGAAAGAAATTTTTCATGTGGTTCAATTTTTGGCCGAACAAAATTTAGCTTTTCGCGGAAGCAGCAATAAATTATTTGAAAAAAGTAACAGAATCTTTTTAAATAATTATTTTGAAATTCAAATTAATTATTTAAAAACGTTGTCAAGTGAATGATTACAAACACTACAGTAATTATCTCTCTAAAATTCAATCGGGTTTACCAGTGAAAACGTAAAATTAGTCCTGAGAAGGACTGTTTTCGCAGTTGAGTCGAATTCATGCATTATGATTTTTTGACAGATAGATTGGAAATAATACATTTTGATTATTATTAATTTTTTGGTATTATTAAACAAATTTTTTTTGAAAAACGGTTTTTATTTTTTGTTAGACTTATTTTGAAATAAACGTCACAGCCACTTCTTCTCCTTTACACAATGACGTTATTAAATTTGCTATACGACGTTTCGTTTCCGAGCAGCCATCATCCACTTTAATTTTTTAAATGCGATTGTTTATTTGAAACCTAGTGATCTCTTTAATGTAATGATATTTTACAAGGATGAAATAGAGGTTTTAATCTGTAGGCTAACCGATAACTGAGCGCTGAAGTGAAGTCCAAATGTAGTACAAATTTTTATGGTACAGTGTCTAAAAGATTGGTTGGGACATGTAATTATTAATTTTTTTTTTCTTATATTTCTAAAACAACTCTAGCGCCCTTTACAGCGATTTGAAAAACGACAACATTATTCTTCTGCTGTTTTCGGCATAAATTTCTTTTGTTTTCATAATGCCTACTCCGAAAATTAGGTATCGGTACCTAATTGTAAAAGTACAACTATTTTGTAAAGGAGAAAAAGTGGATGTGATGATTTATTTCAAAATTTTTCAAAATTTTGTTGTTTTTTTAATAATACCAAACAATTAATAACCATCAAAATGTGTCTGTCCGTTTATTATTTCCAATCTATCTGTCACTAAATCTTTTGGTAATAAAGTCAAATTATATTTTCCATTGGATATGTCGTAATTGGTTATGTCGGGTAATAATTAATCATGAAAATACTCAAATGCTGATGTTAAAAACTAACGATTTTTTCAATTTGGAATTCCGTTAAAGAAATGAGAATCCAAAATTGTAATGATATGAATACCTGTCCAGATACACACAAAATGTTTTACAAATTTGGTACCGATCAAAAATTAATAGCCAACTATGTTTTTTCCTTTACTGTATTGAACTTTTCAGAAACGAAGGTAACTTATTATCACTGAAAAGGTAATAAACGGGACTACTAAAAACTGTAAAAATACAATATGGCTTCCATAAGAAAAAATAAAGTTGATAATGATCACTTAATGACGAAACGTCGAGTGTTAAAATTATTATAATATTAATAGAGCAAGAAAAATGGAAATGTAAATGCATAGTATAGTTTTTTTCGGATATCTCCAGAAGTACTCGGAATTTTGAAAATTTTTAAATGACATTTGGATAAGCACTTAATTTAACCAATCTCGTATCTCTTACGGTTTCCAAGTTCCCTATATATGCCCTCGAATTTGTATCACCCTGTATATAATAAACTTTGTAGTGGTTGCGCAGTGGTTTATTGCGCATGTTGCGCCGTAATCTGTTACGCAGGTGAATTGCGCTTAAGCTCTTTGCGCATTATTGGAGATCAAATGGGATTCATTTCTACACTAGCTTGGCTTATTGGATTTTATTCTAGTGCTATGTATGTGGTTTCTTTGAGTTTTCGGCGAGTTGTATCAGGCATGTTCGTCGATTCTTGGTCTTTCTGTTTTGCCTTTGCGAATGTTGTTTTTATGTTCCTTAGTTCTCACTTTGAGTGGTCTACTGCTCTCTCCTATGTAAGCTCTGCCGAAATCGCATGGTAGGACGTACACACAATTCTTAAAATTCTGGTCTTCATTGTGAGGTTTTAGTTAGTATTCCCCTGAGCGTTCTTGTCGATTTGAAGGCTTGTATTTTCTGCCTATAATGCTCAGAGGAGCACCAACCTAAATCAAACCTCATAATGAAGACCACCACAATTCCAAGAATTGTGTATACGACCTACCATGCGAACGCGGCAGATCTTACATAGGAGAGAGCAGTAGACCACTCAAAGTGAGAACTAAGGAACATAAGAGCAACACCCGCAGAGAGAGTGAGTGAGAGAGAGAGAGAGAGAGAGAGAGAGAGAGAGGGAGAAAGAGAGACAGTGTCGATAACAAGAACCTGTAATTTTAAGACGAAAGATAGCTGCTACGTTGTGTTGATGTACCATAGATGATAAACAGGATCTGTAATTTCTAAGACTACAAAATGGCTCTGATGATGGAGGTTCTACAATAGGGCTGAGACTCCGTAAAAAGTTTAGGAGCCCTGGCGGAACCCGATAAGATAGGAAGGGGGCCTAGTATGGGGTCTCGAACACATAGGGGAATTTGAAACCACTACCAATAATATAACGCTATTTCAGATTTTCGTGTCGTAACAATTGCTGGCTCAAATACCAGAAACTTCCACTAGTGCTTAAAACATTCCACTAAATGACAACACTAACACATAATCAGATAACCAACCAGAATCTATCATTTACAACGTATGCCGACCAATTAGGATACGTTAGCCATAGACCCCAAACCAGAACCCGATAGGGCTAAGGGCCAATTAGAAGCCTCGGGCGCCTAATCAGTGTACAGCTCCCGAGACTTGGGAGGAGCTAAGAACAAATCAGACGTGAGAACGTCTGAAAGTGAAAAGGCCTTAGATTTCCAATCAGGATTCGCAACTCTGAGTGGTACGCCCAGTTAAGCACCAATCAATACCTTAGCTAGAAAGAAAGTGAAAGTAGTCGTAGTCTAGACAGTAAAAAGATGCGTGGCCCATAACGTCATAAAAAAGTGGTGGAAGGTTAAAGTCACTGCAATCAATTCTCGTTTTTTAAATTCAAAATTATACAAGAAAATAGAATAGCAACAGTTAAACGTGATTATTAAAATCATTGTTTTTCATTTACTATTTTGAATAAATTGAAAGCAAATAATTTCAATGTTATGTATACATAAATAGCTTCATAGGAAAAATGGTATAGAATACACGTTTTATAATACACATTGGCGCACCCGCTTTTTGACTTTGAGCTTGAAGTCATGTGCCAATATATCGCTTTATCAAACATTTATTTTAGTATAGGTACCATTATTTCCTTAGAATTATCTGCTTCTAATTGTAATCATTTTAAATTTCTACCTGTGTATTTTCTTTACACAAAACTGAAAGTGATTACTTGCTTGCTCACCTGTAAGCGTTTATTACTACTTGAATTTTTATAACGATGTGTCATATTATTGGAATTTTCTTAGTCACAATATAATAACAATAGTAACTTGGTAAAAAAATGCATCACGTATATGCGCTGATATGATAAATCCAAGTATGGAGTATAGGATAAATAATAATATATTATTTATTTGCTAGGGAAGGACTTAGTTTTTCTTATTTTATTCTTATTCCTTTTGCTGTTAAAACATATACCAGATCTACCTTGAGAAATATGGGTCCTGAGAATTTTTATTATTAGACATATTATTTCATATTCCTTTTCATATTGATCAATTGAGTTACATACTAGAACATTGTTGCATGTGGAAGTTGTTTCCTTCACCAGGTAAAATTTATTACAGCGATAACATTTTAACAGTTTATTATTTTATCATCTCTAATAAACCATTAGATTTTGTGTAATTCGAAAAATAAAAATCGTACACTAGTATATAGACGTAATTTTCATCGAATAGTATAATAAACGATTTATTTGTACAGTTCTTTATACATGTTTTTTTAATTCAAAAAACGCAGTAAACCGACTTTGATCATATATGTTTAGATTACGATTTATTAACGTAACGCAACAGAAAATTCTTTTTATATTCTTATATACCATAAACATAATTTCCAAATATCCTAAAATTTAATAAACAGTGGTGTAATAAAAATAATTATATGTGTTATTCATTACACATTTTTACGGTGAATCAGACTCAGTCGCTATTAACTTTTTGAATTTTTAAATGTAAGTTGAAGTCTGTAAAAATCTAACGCAAAAAAAAATAAGGTGGCCAGCATATGACTTTCTTATGCCTATGTCGTGGTATATTATCAAATAGAGACAATAGTCGCGATTTCATTCAATTTTCCTGTTATAATAAATGTACAAAACTTATGCAATGTTTGTATTGAAAAACGTTATAAATACACCGTATCTCTCTCAATTTATTTGTTAAACATTTCCTTATGTACATAACATATATATATATATATATATATATATATATATATATATATATATACAGGGACCGCCATAAAGTTGGGCACATATGGGAAAAATTTTTATTATTGAAATTTTTGAAAAACTCTACTGGCGGTTCGTTTCTGCATGTTTGACAACAAAAAATGCATTGTGACATTTGTCACGTGGCCATAGATTTGGCGGGAATTTTGAAAATGTTAACTGTAATGCCGAAAAATGACAATAAAATTGACAATATATCGAAAATTGTATTAATAAAATGTAGTTAGAATGCAACAAAGACCCCATATACCAATTTTCAACCAAATCAGAAAAAAAATAAAAAATACCAATAATTTTCATCCTTATAAGCCGAAATATTTGATTTTTCCAAAGCCAACGTATTAAATTCAAAAATATCGCTAATTTCAAATGTACTAATCAATATTAAATTTAATAAGGATAAATAATGTGTTGTTAAGTTTTAATTACAAATATTAGTTCGTTTACATTTTATTTACCGGTTAAAAATATTAGATCAGCTCATGTGGTGCAATATGCAGGGCATGAACACAACCAGTGACGAGGCTAAACCGTATTTTCGATTTGCTCTCACAAATTGTCTCTTTTAAAAATATTTGATTAATTTTGACTAAAATGATGTAATTTATGTTATTAAAACTATTTCCAAATAAAACAGGAGTTGATGTTTCGTAATAAAAGCAGAGGGGAATAAATGGCATTTTTATTTATTTTTTGTTCTGATTTGGTCGAAAATTGGTATATGGGGTCTTTGTTGCATTCTAAATACATTTTCTTAACACAATGTTTCCATATCTTGTCAGTTTGACCCATTTATCGGCATCACAGTTAACATTTTTCAAAATTCCCGCCAAATCTATGGTCCCGTGACAAATGTCACAATGGATTTTTTGGTTGTCAGACATGCAGAAACGAAACCGCCTATAGTTTTCAGAAATTTCAATAATAAAAATTTTTCCCATATGTGTCCAACTTTATGGCGATATATATACATATATATATATATATATATATATATATATATATATATATATATATATATATATATATATATATATATATATATATACAGGGTGGCTACTTTTTATATTGAACAGTATTGCTATCTTGAAAACCATAGGAATTACAATGTCGGTTAAATGGGACAAAAGTTGCGCATAAAAGGGACCAACAAAATGTTGAAGACAAATCTTTAATAACTCTTACTGTTTACAATTTATACAGGGAAAACCAAAACATAAGAATTTTTAATTGTTGTTGTATCTCCTTTATTTTAATAGATATTAAAAAATTGTATTTACATTTTTTAATTTAAATTATACATGCTATTCTGTAGTGGCGTCAAATTTTTTTACAACGTTTCGTCTATTTAGGGAAACCATCAACATTTTTTTTTAAATACGGACCTGTTTTTTTTTCTACACTAAATTAATTACAATACCACCATACATACACCCCCAAAATTATTTTTTGATTACCCCTCGTTTCGTCACATTTCTATCCATCATCAAAAATTTAATAAACATTTCAGCTGAAGCCGTACCTGTTGTGTTAACTAAAATTTCGGTGGTTATGCATTACCCCCCCTTTTTTAGTTTATTATTCGTCTATTTGTTAACGCTATTTCTTTTGTACAAAGAAGATTATTTTCAGTAATATGCAGATGAAGAAAGAAATAGATCAATTATTAAATAATGTCCTTGCAGATTCATTTCATTGGGTTTACCTACTTTGTTGTCATTGATATTTAAACTAACAAAAAGGTAAATAACACAATATTAAAAAAAATGGCATGGAAATAATGATAAGATTGTAGAAATTCTTTAAAATATTCATTTATGATTTTCAATGTAGGTTCGACTGCTTAATTTTTTTGTTGTTATTAAGAATGCCGTGAAATTCAAATAGTTGAATAAATGTCAATTACTTTGTCAGTTTCCAGCGTTTTTGAAGTGTTTAGTTAAATTTATTCTTAAATAATTAATTATTACATTATGGTTCGTTATTCTGTAGAAGAAAACGAGATATGTACGACGTTTTATAAAAATAATAGAAATGTTGATGTGGCAGTGCAGACATACGCAAATTTGTATACAATTGGAATTGTCCGCAAGAAATACGATTTATGCGGTATCTAAAATGTAACTAAAACATGTAGTGTGTTTAAATTAAATCGGGCACATCAAAAAGAGGTACAATAAACGACATACCTAAATGTGTTAGCATTAGTACACGTAAATCCAGAAAATTCGACAAAAGTATTGCAACACAATGTGGGATATCCAAATCAGGAGTTAAAAAGATATTGAAAAAGTACAAATATCATGATTATAAATACCAACCAGTCCTGACGTTACACAGAGATGATCCTGCCCGTAGACTGACATTTTGTAACTGGTTTAGACGTAAGTTGAATACCAACAGGTCGTTCCATAAAATATTCTATGGACAGACGAAAGTACATTCACAAATTGCGGAATATTTAATAGAAAAATAAGCACTATTACGCAACAACCAACCCTCATCTTACTCGACAGGTGCGGCCTCAGGTACGATTTTCATTAAATGTGTGTGTGGCATTATTGGCAACGTTGTAATAGGGCCCAAATTTATAGATGGAAATTTAAATGCCGATAATTACATCAATATATTAGAAGAAGTGTTAGTTGAAATGCCATTATTGGTTCGACGACAAATGACATGGTTTATGCAAGATGGTTGTAGGGCCCATAATGCTAACAGAGTTCGAAATTAATTAAATCGTCAATTTGGGGGTAAATGGATCGGAACAAGAGGTAACAGAAAGTGGCCACCACGCTCCTCTTGCCTAAATCCTGTCGATTACTTTTTGTGAGGTTACCTAAAAAATAAAATTTATGATAATGAGTTTCAAAGCATCAACGAACTAAGGGCTCAAATTGCTTTCGAGCAAATAGATCCAGATATGATTGCTAGGACAACAGAGAATATGTGTGAAAGAACGCGACTTTGTGTTGAAAAGGCCGGTGGCCATTTTGAACAATTTTTATAAATTTATTTTGTGTATCATTTAATTATGTTAGTTTGTTTCTGTTAATTATTATTAAAAAGTCATACAATAATAATGTTAGTTATTTGTTTAATTTTTTGGATTGAATAATTTGTGCATAATAATAACCTTGTTTCTTGTTGATAAGCACTAGTGCTTAACAGCGGGTTTTCAATTAACAAACAGGTACGACTTCAGTTGAAATGTTCATTAAATTTTTGATGATGGATAGAAATGTGACGAAACGACGGGTAATCAAAAATAATTTTGGGGGTGTATGTAGGTGGTATTGTAATTAATTTAGTGTAGAAAAAACAGGTCCGTATTTAAAAAAATGGTGATGGTTTCCTAAATAGAAGAAACGTTGTAAAAAAATTTGACGCCACTACAGAATAGCATGTATAATTTAAATTAAAAATGTAAATACAATTTTTAATATCTTTTAAAATAAAGGAGATACAACAACAATTAAAAATTCTTATATTTTGGTTTTCCTGTATAAATCGTAAACACTAAGAGTTATTATAGATTTGTCTTCAACATTTTGTTGGTCCCTTTATGCGCAACTTTTGTCCCATTTAACCGACATTGTCACTCCTATGGTTTTCAAGATAGCAATACTGTTCAATATAAAAGTAGCCACCTGTATATATATATATATATATATATATATATATATATATATATAAAACTTTAATTTGATATTCATTACAACACAATACCAAATTTAATTTTAATTGATCTTTATCAAACATTGACCATTTTCATTTGTCAACTATGAAAATCACAGCTATATTAAAAATTAATTTTTTGTATACACTCCAAAAAAGGGCTATTTCAGTCCGTAAAATAGCTCATTTTCGGCCTAGTCCGTAAAAGTCGTCATGACAACCATTTTATATTATTTTAAATGATTCAGTGGACAATATTATAAAAATGTTTTTATTTATCAGTTCTATCATTCGAATTTGTCAAAAAAACTAGGTAATTTCAAAAATATGCTAATAGTACAGTTAAGTAATATACATATTACAAATCTCTGATAACACTAACAATGTCAAAAAGTAACAGGCAATTTTAATAAATTGTATCAAGTACCTAGTAATTTTATACGAATAAAACTGATTAATTGGTATTCTAGGAAAATTTTAGAGAGCTTAAACAAAAAAATATTGTTTGTAACACGTACCTAAAATAGGTTTTTTATGACTACTTACATAAAATGTTTAAATTAACTTTTAAAGTTTACTTATTTTCGTGTTAAAAACTTTCACAAGCGAGCATTACCGAAAATAATTAATTTTATACAAGCTTACAGTATTATTATAACGTTGAGAGTTTTTCCGTGTAGACGAAAGTTTTTTTAGAGATTGTTTTGGCTTTTTAGGATTAAATGGTCATTTTTCCTTTTAATTTCGGTTATCAATGTTTCAAAATATACACCAATTATAAATCGATTGGGTTAATGATTTAATATAAATTAGGCTATGAACTTGTTTAAGTGATATTGAAACTTGATTTGAGATTTAAGCTCTCTCAAATCAAGTTTCAACATCTATCTTCTGCATTTGTTTATTTGCTTATCTATTTATTATAAGGTTAATGATGAAATGTACAATATTCTGTATGTAAACACTGCATACATTAGTAAGTACCTTACATGAGTGATGTTAAAGTGTAATTAATCTACAGTGGTGAAAATACAATTTTGATGAGATGCATTGTACCTATTAAATTACACTAAAGAACATGATTACATTGCTAAACAGAAAGTGATATTTTACCTAATGTATTTTTATGATTTTTCATTTGTTTATCCAGGTGGATATAAGAACATAAAACAATACTATGTATCGTGTCCCGTGTGTCCCGATTTCGATTTGTTATTACCAAAGATTGAAGTTTGCAGTTTTTACATTCAGGTACTACTTTGTTGATTTAGACTTCATGGCAAAATTGAAAATGTACTATCTTCTTTTGTTTTCGATTTATAGCCAAACGTCAATATACACTGATATATTTCGCCTACGGTACTTACGAAGTGCCGAATCAGCGACGTGCTTAGATTTTTTCTAGGGGATTTTTGACTAATAATATAAACTTGCATTTTTTAAATGGGAATCATAGTTGGCTTGGCAACCATCAGCTGCTGTTCTTTCTTAGCTTTTCAAAAATATAAATGTAGACATTCCTGAAAACCACCTTCCAAATATTTTTCTTCAACAAGACGGTGCCGTAGCCCATAATGCTTTGGCATTGAGGAATTACTTAAAAAAACCGCTGTATTACAACGATAACGATGATAAATTACGTTTTTCAGAAAAAAACCCAGTATTGACAGATCTGAATCAATAAATATTATTCATTTCCCTTTACTATATACTATTTACTAACGCAACACGGACACAATCTTAAGCAGCCATGTACTGGCCACAATAGATTTTTTTAGTAAAGTTAGCAGCTTTCGAAATATTCACAAATTTTTCTTTAGCGCCCTCTAAAAGCACATTTATTTGTGAATATATTTTCAGGGAAGTTTGCTAATACCGAGATATTTTAAAGGAAGTCTATATATATACATATATATATATATATATATATATATATATATATATATATATATATATATATATATTAAAATGTTATATATTTTAGTTATGTATAATAACATATATCACACACAACACACACACACATCAATACATCAAAACAATAAATATATAAAATATATATATATAATATATAATATATAAATATATAATATATATATATATATATATATATATATATATATATATATATATATAATATATATATATATATATATATATATATATATATATATATATATATATATATATATATATATATATATATATATATATATATATATATATATATATATATATATATATATATATATATATATATATATATATATATATATATATATATATATATATATATATATATATATATATATATATATATATATATATATATATATATATATATATATATATATATATATATATATATATATATATATATATATATATATATATATATATATATATATATATATATATATATATATATATATATATATATATATATATATATATATATATATATATATATATATATATATAT
>JARFJB010001188.1:755000-872500 GCA_036346205.1 Vesta saturnalis | reverse complement strand
TTCCTACAAAAATGATAAGCGCCATTAACGCAAATATTTAATAAACTACATTAATTAACCTGATTAAAGCCATAAGATAAAGCATTGCTCTATCGCACTTTTGTATTATTAAAATCATAAACAAATGTAATGTAACTAAACTAACCTATCTTCAACATAAATTTTATTTTGGAGCAAATTTATGTGAGCAACTTAATTTCTGTTGTTTGCATGTGTCTATTTCTCCCTCTATCTGTTTGCCTTGATTAGTACTGATTGTGAACTACTTCCTCAACATATGTTCTACAGAGCTGATATCCAGAGCATATTCTGCATTAGTTATCTTATAGGACTGGTGGTGTCTACAATACCTATGTGAATAGATATAATAAGCTAAATCATCTATTGTAAGGTATTATGCGAGACATAGTATTTTCAACGTAGCTTTATTGGTGAGCGATTAAAAATTCCCGGTATGGTTCAAGATTTGTTAAAAGTCAGCGGCCCTCTAAAGCATTCTTGTTTTCACTTTCTCTATTTACTAATCAGGGTGCTACGATGATGAATATGTAATTATGTAGATAATGTAACTATACTTATAAGTAGAACCGAGGCACCATCCATCATTTCGTTTTTTTGTGACGTCACCCTTGGCACACCTTTGGTCGCCATTTTTTTTAATATATACCCACGTGGGGATCGTATTTTTTTCACATGAGAGTAAACAGATTTTATTTAATCTGTTATTAATATTTATTAGGGCCCGTTTTTATCAAAGGAGATTGCATAATTGTTATTAAAATAATTTTTACATTTCTTTTAATGCCCATCTACACATTGTGACCTAATTTATTTATACTTTGGGGGTTATATTCTAATAAGGGGTCCTAGCCTTGTAAGGCGGGAATCTGTTTGCGGGCTTCACCCCCGTCATAAACATTGTATTCTAATAATGTGGAAGAATTAATAGATAAGACATGTAAATATGACAAGTGTTTTCATAATAAAAAGATGTTATTTAATCTCTGTTTATTATTATTAATATTTATTAGAGTTTTTTTATTTTTATCAAGGATATAAAAACCTAGTCCTTAAACGATTATGTTCTATGCAGTATTTAAGACTGCATTTAAGCGCTAGCTCAAATTTTTTCAGTTACATAATTAGTTTGCTTTACAAATCATGCTTTAAACGATTTTCACCTTGAGAACGCTAAATTATATGCTTTAAGCAGAAATAAAATGCATTAATACGATAAATGGTTACACATATGCTTTATAGGCTGTTTTACGCTTCATTGTGTGTTTTAGTTTAGGGATGACTTTTTTAAAATCAATTGCGTTACTTTTGATACCCAGATTAAATTACGTAAAATTGATTATTGATATGGGATGTCACACTTTCTTTAAAAAACAGTAAAATATATTCATAGCCATAAAGCTTATAATACAGATTAACTTTTTATTTATATAGAACATGGTCGCAAAAAGGCGCCACGTCTAACAGTAAATTATCGAAAACTTCCTCAAATCTAGGTAATCCACAATCTCATATGTTAAATATTAGAGTGTTAGGGCATTTTAGGCAGTCAAGACCTTTGGGATGGGTACACTTCCCTATGTTCAAAATTAAGGGCAGCGTAATTTAACTTGTCTTCATAGAGAACATCACTACCAGAATCAACTTTACCGTTTTTATCTTGAGCGATTATATTTTAATAGCTTATTAACAAGTCAAAACAGCTAATAACCCTGATACTGATCCATAATAATACTCATTCGATTGTCATTATGCTTTAAAAAATACATGCAGCGGATAATATACAATCTTTATTTGCTACTATTATTATTACACAGATGTGAGATTATTCTTAAATTAGCTGTTTTCAGCACGACCCTGAAAACCTTCTTCCTCGTTCTCAGAAGCTGTACCGTATTCATCTTCTTGAATTTATCTTTACCCGATTTCGAGATAGTAGTACGTTTTTTATATTTTATCTTGAGATATTTTCTATTGTTACTAATTTAGCGAACTACTAATATTAGTACATATATAAATTACAACGTAGTTGAAATGACCTTGTATTATTGATATTTTGTAGAAGCGGTCGACCCTGGAATTTTTAAATGTTAATCAAATAAGACAGATATAGGAACCTGCTCTCGGGCCTTTGCCCCTTGTCCTGGCCCCCATGTCTGGCTGGAAATAGTATGCTAATAAGAGGCCCTAATTCTATCCCATAAGGCAAGTATAAGAACATGTGTTAGGGTCTACGCCCTTGGTCCTGGCCCCCTTAACCATAAATAGAATTCTAATAAGGGGCCCTAATGCTAACTTATAAGACAAGTATAGGAACCTGTGTTAGGGCCTGCGCCCTCCTGTCATGACCCCCTTGTTGCGAAATTTGAATTTGTGTCGCCATCTAGTTGTGTGTGGACGAATGAATATTTTCGGTAACAAAGGTGGCACCACCTAGCATTATATTTCTAGAACTAATTAGGGTTTTGTTTGTGACACCATCTAGTGGTATATTTTTAAACTAGCGAATGTTTTCTGTAACAGAGGCGGCGGCGCCTAGCGGTATATTTTTAGGACTAATTAGGGTTGTTTGTGGTGCCATCTAGTGGTATAAAGACTGATGAATGTTTTCTGTAATAGAGGTTGATCGTGTTCGTCTCTCCCTTGTCTCCCTCGTTTCTTTCTCAAACAAACAAATCAATTAATCAAATCAATTTACGACTAGGTTTTTATATCCTCGATAAAAATCAAAACAACCCTAATAAATATTAATAATAATAAACACAGATTTAATAACATTTTTTATTATGAAAACATATTTACATGTCTTATCTATTAATTCGTCCCCATTATTAGAATACAATTTTTATGACAGGGGGGAAGCCCGCGAACAGATTCCCGTCTTACAAGACTAGGACCCCTTATTAGAATCCAACCCCTAATGTATAAATAAATTAGGTCATAATCTGTAGATGGGATTAAAAGAAATGTAATAATAATTTTAATAACAATTATGCAATCTCCTTTGATAAAAATGGGCCCTAATGTATATTAATAACAGATTAAATAAAATATTTTTATTCTCATTTGAAAATAATACGATCCCCACGTAGGCATATATAAAAAACGGCGATCAAAGGTGCCCCAAGGGTGACGTCACAAAGAAACAAATTGGCGGATGGTGTCTCGGTTCTACTATTACTATGTGTACCAGTAAGCTGATGTACATATGCTGTACATATCCTGTTTCAATCGCTTACAACAAATAAATTGTATAGATTTGCTGACTTTTTACTTTAAAATTTGTAGCAAAAGTAAACAATAATTAATTGTCGTGTTTCCCTGGTTATTGCGCGAGGCGGTTATACATGCCAAACATTTTATGTGGGTATGACATACATAAGTTAGAAAAGGACAAAAACTATGTATGTGACTTCTGAAATAAAGTGCTAATCACCACCAACTAAGATACACTGAAAACAATATACTTAATCGTTAATTAGTTTTGTTTAAAATATGCTTTTGTCCTTGCGTTTGCAATTTACATACTTCTCATGATTCTGGAACCTCATTAGTAACAGTTTTAGTGATTATTAATGTTTGGCAGTATTTCATGGAAGATAAGATACAATGTAAATAGTTGTCTTAAACGATGTATAATAATTAATTATAACTGATAAAATAAAACATTATAAAGTTTGGAAATGCATGATCCCTGTGTATTGCAAGAGATAAGTAGAACAAATTTCGTTATTGTAGGCTTCAAATTCGCCAAGAATTGTGTGAAGCTTTTATGCTAAGGTTGTCAAGGTTATCACGCTAACCATGACCATCTAAGGTCACCATAATCATGAACACGTATAATGAAGATAAAACTACCACGTTCATCCAAGGTCATATACACGAAATCCAATTAAAATTGATTTTTCTTGATCTCGTTGCATTCCCCGGTTCGTGTTTAAAACGGTATGGTAGATCATATACGAGTCCTTTGGTAAACCAAAATATTTTCGAATATTAGAAAATGTAACATAACCGTTTAATTCATTCGGATCACACTACCACATGGTTTGTTCTATAATCTTTTTTTTTCACAATCATACTTTTTATTTGGTAATGGTTTCATTCTATTTGTATTACATAAAAGTACAAGCAACTAACATACGTGAATGGATCGCAATAACATGTGTACGTACATTAGGTCTTATGTTTAAGATTTTTAACCCGGTTATTTTGTAAAATCCTTCGTTGTACGTCCGTACAGTACACTAAGGGAAGAATGTAAAATGTAAATTGGGGGCGTTACAATGAAAATAACTGCGGCAGGTTTTGATGATAAAACAAAATTTTTATCACGCCCATATGGCAATTGTAATAAAAACATGTTTGATGGATTTTTATCTATTCGCATAATAATATGTGACATTTAAATTTAGTTTAATAGTGCTATTAATTATCCAGAGTAAGTGATTTTTTACTAGAAAATGAGGGTGGCTTATCTAACTGTACTGAATGATACGGTGCATTATCCATAACAACGACATAATTTCTGGGTAGTTTGGACAACGCAGGAAGCAGCTGTTTAATCACCCAATTTGGAAATCGGTCTCTATTCATAGTTTTATGATAACCCCGATCCTCATTCCCCGAATCGACTAAACAGTCGCAGTTTTCCAAAAACCCTAAATTGCACGTCCGTGTAAAATGGTATACCTTTTACCTTCACTTTTAATTTTGGATGGATTGCCTTTGATGTCAGAATCGTGCACACAACGATGGGTTTTAGAATCAGTTTGATAAATCCACGTTTCATTTAGATACACAAATATGTAATCTTGGCCTGAACTTTGCAACTGCAGAAACTTTCTCAAAAACTTAATTTTGGCTACAACGGCGTATTTGATTTCACATTAAATTTTCTGTCCATTGACACGTTTGTGCTTGTCACTCATTGATTTCAAAATTCTAAATAATGTCGTTCAACCCCCATCAAAATCGAAATCTGTGTTAACTGTGTTACGATTTGTCCAAATCCCAAAATTCTTCCGCGTTTACCACAATCTGTCGAATTGAAGTCTTGCTGTTATATCTTGGATAGTTCGCTGAGAAACCTAAAACCAAATACATACTTAATGTGCGTATGAAAAAGTGATTTAAGTTCTTAGGTACTTGAAACATATCCGACACCATTATGATAAGGTCCCCATTACTTTTAAGTGTTGCATTATTTCCAAGGTGTTTAAACAACTTTGTACTCTTTGCAATTTTGGCATTTTCTCAACAAATTATTAATTCAATATGAGACTTTATCATCATATGCGTTACTTAAGTAGGCAAGACAGCACGATTACTTTTACAAGGACGGCGTCAAATTGACTTCCCGTATTTTGACAAATAGGATTACCACTACAGAAAAAATATCATAGCCTGCTCTAATGCAAAATAAGATGGAACGGAGTATACTTTATTTAGGTTATGGCGTCGTAAAAATGTATACTTAATTTTTCACTAATAGTAATAGGAAACCATTTTTGAGTGAATTCTCGCCTCCCCGTGTTCCTCAACATTTAATGGAGAGTCATTCAAATCATTAGGTTTCTTCAAAACTCTGGAATATTGTTTTAAATCTCGAAACATGATTTTCGCCTAATTTATTATTTCGAATTCAAACTAAATCCTAATGCATCACAAACTCTTCGAAATGATAATCAAGTGTGGGGCGAAGGAAGCGTGAACGAATCCAGCGTACAATGGTAGTTTTAAACATTTCATCATGGAGAGCTCGATCTTCAAGCAAGGGCTGCTACCGACGTCTTTTTGACTATTAACAATTACGATTTGAGAGCAGTCGAAAAATCTATGCAAAACTTTTCGATAGCTTACGGGTGAATTGAGCGTAAGTCAAGCAACGGCTTGAATCAAAGCTTAGTAGATGTATCGTAATCAGCATTCACGACACTACTCAAAAACCGAAATGGCACCAAAAGAAGAAGGTTTGAGTGTTATATACAAAATTTGGCAGATGTATTAATATCTACAATAAATGAAAATAATATTTGTATTTGTATTTGTATGAATGTAATTCATACACTTTTCCGTGATGTATCTAGTATACTGTTTCCCCTGTTGGGAATTGCAGTTGCTGTCTAACCTATTTAATACCAGCGGGTCGAAAACGACCCACCCAATTTATGAATTCACTGCAAACTCAATTTTTATTATATTGAAATGAAACCATCGAAATACGATTGAGAAGGATTGTCTCTACTTAATATAAAAAGATTATCAAAGATTTTAATCTAAAAGCACTATAAAATAATTATTGGAATAAGCTGTTCCAGCGTTACCTTTAATTTTTTTTCAGATGAGCTGATTAAATTTTTGCTAAATTTGTTTGTGCATTTATAATTTTAAAGTTCTACATTATCAATTCGCAAAATTGTATTTATCATTTATTTATAAATAATGTCATCTGTTTATTGATAAAACTAAGTGAGTCGATAACGACCCACTGGGAAAGGAAAGGCCACGTATTTCATTCCCTCCCCAAAGGGGAGGGTGGGCTGCTCGAGCTTTCCGAGCTCCTTCAACCACAATCATGGATTCCCAGCATACATACATACATTACGTATATATGTATGGTGGGATTAAGGATGGATGTGGTCAAGATAGGATCGGAAGGAACGGAGTTAGGGTTCTGAGGGGGAAAATACTACCCCAGCATTCGCCTAAGCAGCCGCACATAGTGTGCATGTACACAGTGACCATGCCGCTACATGTATATGAGGAAAACCCCCTGAAAAAACCTCATAAAAGGTAGACGGTAACGGGAATTGAACCCATTACCTCCCGAATGCTAAGCAGGTCGTGTCACCACTACGCTACCAGCTCGGTTCCCACTGGGAACACCGAAGTCCTTAGTAAAGAGATATTTATCTACACATATCAGTGCAAAAATGATATTATTTTTAGTATGAAGCGTTTCAGTTCTCTTTCAACCTTTGACTAAGAAGAACAATTGTTTTTTTACCTTTTTTGTGCTAGTTTTGAGTAGGTCTTAATTCATAACTAGTTCAGCTTTGTGTAAATTTGTATTTTGTGTTTTTTCAAAATGAATCAAGAAAAGAATAATAGTTGTAATTATTGGTAAGAAATTAAAGCTTTTGTGAATGTTTTTTGAATACTATACTTAAAATTTGAATTAGGGGTCGACCTCTTACTGCTCACGAGTTACTTGAAGCTGCAGAAAATTTTGACGATGATTACAACATTTAAGGTTTTGTAATCACACCTCCTGAAAATAAGCAGTTACTATCAAATATAATAACAACGAGCACGAAGTCGTTAATGAAGATATTGATATTGTTGAGAACGTTATTGAAATACCGTCAACGTCAAAAGCAAAAAAAAAGAGCTCAAATTTCTCTTCCTGCTCCCCAATTGAGTTCTAGCGATTTACCGTGCACTAACCCGTCAACTAATGATAACTATAGCTACCCTCCACCTCTTACTCTAAATAATAGCAGCCACCCTCTTGAGTTTTTTAAATTATTTATGGATAGTGATATTTTGAATCTGTTAATCGACCAAACTATATTATATACTTCATCGAGAAATAAACCTCTTACAATTTCAAAAAATGAAATGTACACATTTTTAGGAATTTTATATCTTACTGGATATAATACTTTTGCCGAGACGAAAGATGTATTGGGAAGAATCGGAAGACGTTTCCAATAATTTAGTATCAAAAAGTATGCGCCGAAATAAATTCACTGAAATTTTTACTAATTTACATTTAGTGGATAATTCCACAATAGCAGTAGGTGATAAGATGGCAAAACTTCGTCCCTTAATTGATAAAGTAAACGAAACATTTTTTAAATATGTACCTATACAAGTAAACATCTCCATCGATGAATCCATGATTCCATACCTTGGAAGGCATGGATGTAAATAATTTATAAAAGGAAAGCCAATTCGCTTTGGCTTTAAAGGGTGGGTGATTGCTTTAAAAACTGGCTATTGCTCACAATTTGAAATTTACCAAGGAAGATCAAATGTTTTAAAAGACGATTTACCAGTAAAAGGGTTAGGCGAATCAGTTGTATGGGAATTCGCATTAATAAGTAAAAAATGCTTTTCCGAATCACAAATTCTCTTTTTACTTTGATAATTTTTTTACGTCTCCAAGACTGATTACACTTCTGGGTTCTCAAGAATTGTTAGCAACCGGTACAGTTCGCGATAACAGTACAGAAAATTTCCCCCTGCCAGGTGTAAATATTTTTAAAAAGAAGAACCGCTGATAATTCGCCACCAAAATTGACAATAACAGTGGTATCGTGGCAGTAAGATGGAAGGATAATTCGGTGGTCACCATAATTCCTAAAAAAACATGGAACTCAGCCAATACAAACGGCAAAAAGATACCGTTCTAAAGAAAAAAAACGTGTGGAGATTCCTCAACCCGATCTTATAAAAGCCTCCAATAAAAATATGGGCGGTGTAGATTTATTGGACAACAATATTTGAAACTACCGGATAGGAATTAGACGCAAGAAATGGTATATGCCTATTATACTTTGGATTTTTGATGTTCTTATGAATAATGCCTGGACTCTTAGCAAATGCTGTGGTTTAACCATGGATAATTTAAGTTTCAGACGCTAGGTAGTAAAAACACTTTTGCTGAAATATGAAGAAGCTCGTCAAAGACCTGGACCTACCTCGCAAATAAATATTCCCATACCTGTTAGAGTAGAAGGAAGTCATATTTTCATCACCAACGTTTCTGGAAAAAGATGTGTGTGTAGAAATAAAACTGTTAAAGCCTGTTCAACTTGCAACATCGCTTTGCATGATAAATGTTTTGCCACATACCATTCAAATACTGTTTAAATTTTAAAAAAATTAATATTATACGTATTTTGCTTAATGTTTATATAAAATGAATAAAAAAATATTTAAAAGTTAAATCTTCACTAGTTTAAAACCTGTCTAAAACACGAGTTATTTAGATCGCGCTACGTAAGTACTTGTGCCCACCTGTATTTTGGCCAGTAGGGCTTAGATACTTTTTTTATTATTTTTCTGGTTACCTAAGATATCCAAATGAACAGATTATTTACAAAAAATTGAAAAAAAAAGAATAAAAGTTACGCCTAAATGGGCTAATACACAAAAATCAAGAGAAATTAAAAAAAAATGTGTCTCTAGAGTAACCTTTGATTATATATGTATACTACGTGGATACGTGGATTGCATTGAAAATGCCAAAATTAAGTATGTACCAAAAGTTTATGGATAAGGTAACCTAGAGTTTTAGTAAATACACGCTAACGTTATTACTTCTACTTTTCCTTTTTATTATTCGCAATTCGATTTAGTACTAACTTATATTTATCTCATTTTACCTTTCTTGCACAATTTGGAACACATGATGAATGCATGCAAGGCTAATAACTAAAAAAGATATAAATGGTGTAAAATCAATAGAACTTACTCGTAAAATGAGCTCTGCTCCCAAGACAGTAAGTTCAATTTACCGCCAACGGCAAAATAAAATACTTTTCACATAATGAACATTTATCAACTCAAATTATTAAATATCAAACTAAAAATGTATAGAACAATTAATACCATAATTATTAAAAATAAATATTTTAGTTTTTTCAAGTTCAGTTCCAGTTTCTTGTGTGTAGACATTCGCCTTTTCTTTTTTCAGATAAGTAACGAATATAGACCGGAAACTTCCGATATTGTTTCTGCCAACAACTTGATTGAAAAATCGTGCATTACGACATATCAGAAAGAAGCATGTAGAATCAACTCGGTTAGGTCACAGACTAGCATATCTTCTGAATATTTCTAAAAAAATGGATCTCCTCACTTTGAGGGTTGGTAATTGTAAAGGTTCGTTCAACACAAATTTTTGTGGTAATTGTGAGACACAATCAAGGAAACTCTTCTATATCATCAACGGTCAAATCACAAAATTCTTGTCTTCTGGGCGCTCCGGATACACTCATTATTAAAACTAGCTAAACTGAACTAAATATGATGTACGTAGGTCAATTTTATTCTATGCTCATACATTCATTAATAGGAAATCGTTGTCAGGAGCTTCCATTAAAAATTTATTCATGTTTTCTGTGCTAAATACTTGTGATTCACTTGGTCGGTATCCAACATTTTTAGTTTTTAGTAATGCTATAAGATTAGTGTATTAAGAGATTTCGATACCGATATTCAGATTTATGGTCGATTTGTTCGTTGATTACCCCGCCCAAAGGCTAACAGAAGACTTCAACTTTATGTTCAGCTGTACAAAATACGCCACTAACACCTTCTGAGTGACACTACAATGTTTCATATCACACCATTTTTTTAATGTTTTGTACGTCGCCTCGTACCTCAGTTTTGACTTCACAGGGAGTATTGATTTTCACTCGATGGCAAAAAAATGTTCGATTTCATTTCATTGTTTTTGACTTGTAATGCCTCTTATTTAAGTCGAAAAACTCATAAAAATTCATCCAGATTTGCAATTTGTTTCTGTTTACTCATATCCATAGCAACAAGTAAACTACTGAAACTGAGAACCAAAGGTAACTTCGAAAAAAGTTGGATGTACCTATGGCAAATTCAGGTAACCAATGTATTGTTGATTTTGAATGTGTATCTTGCCAGAATAACTTAAGTAATACCAATCACAAAGAAAAATGTCTAGCACAAAAATTGTAGGATTTTCTCTGGCAATATGACCTTGGGCACTATTAAATCTGACCTCGCAACGTTATCACAAGATCGAATGAATACAAGGATAGGATTCGAAAAAATCGATTTGACATTTAATGGGCTGTGAAGGTTATGGTCAAGGTCAAATCTAAGGCAACAGAGACAACTAGGGAACTTTTGTATTTTTATTTTAGGGTTCGCATTTCTTAAGTTATCCTGTACTTTTATGTCACCCTGTATAATCAAAAATGCTAATACAATAGTAAAATAAAAATTCAGTTGTTCTGATTAGGGCTTTGATAGTATTAAGGAACAGTGAGTTTAGGTGGGTAGATTATTATTCACAGTGTCGACATATCAATGCTCACCATTGGTACATTAGTTATTAGAAGGGGTAGAGCAAAGGTCAAGTGGGGAATGTTTTGGGGAATTCAATTTTCGCAACAAATCTCATTTCCTGACTTCCTTTGATTTTGAGATATTTTGAAAAAACTTTCACATTGCTCAGACACTTTTTTACGACAAATTCGTTTTTGTTAACAGAAACTGGCAATTTTCATTTGTTCTCAATTTATCAGCGCTATCTTTTGTTTTTCTAATGGCGGACATTTTTAGTTTTCGAAAAGAGCGGTTCACTGAGGTACAACATGAAAACCTCTGCCCATATTCACATGTAAAAGTGGAATTGGTTAGTGAATCAGAACTTTGTCTACTAGTCATTGATGAGTAATTACCGTTAAGCGTCGATATTAATAAGCAGTGATAATGGCACATACTTTTTACCAATGAAGGAAGTTTATTTTAAAGCAAATCGAAACTCTGAAAATGCTTGCACGAGTTACGCTCAGCATTTCCCTACTACACAGTGCAATTTTTAATGGAATAATCAGAAATTTAGTGAATTTTGGAAACTTTGAACAAAATAAACCCTAGTACCAGGTAAAAAATGATGAAATTATTATTTTGCAAAATATTGCAACCAATCCAAGTACGTTAGTTCGTCGAGTCGCTCAAGAAACTAGTATTATGAAATCCTGTGTTCATAAAACATTGAAGAAAAAGAAATACGACCCATAAAAAACGCAGTTGTACAAGGATAAGGTATTACAATTCAGCAGGTTGTATGTGCAAAAATGTGAAGATGTTGATTTTCCTAAGACAATACTTTGGACTGATGAAACACGATTTAAGAACTGTGGAGTGCTGTATAGGCGTAACTCTTCACTGGTCTGCTGAAAATCCACATTTGGTAAATCAAAGAAGATTTTAAGTTCGATTTGGTTTTAATATCAGGCGTGGTTTGATTGGTACCGATATTTATTGACCTTTTTTTGTTCTTCTGAGTGTTGTTTTTTGTTTTAAATGGTCCCTTAATAGATCCTTTCATCTTTGATGACAACTTAGTTGGAAACAGATATATGGAGCTACCAACAAACGAGATAATGCCCGTAGAAATGAAGATTCTTCAGACATGTTGTACCTCAATGAAAAGCTCTTCTCGGAGGCCTAAATAATCAAAAACTAAAAATGGTCAACATTGGGAAAACAAAAGATAGCGCTGATAACTTTGGAACCAATGAAAATCGGAGGTTTCTATTAACAACGACAAATTTGTCGTAAAAAGTGTCAGGATGAATTTGAAATGAGATTTGTTCCGAGCATTGAATTCCGTAAAACATTCCCCATTTGACCGTTACTCTGTCTCTTATAATAACCGATATACTAATGGTGGGCGTCGAAATGTGGACGCACAGTTATCTTTTCAGATACTGAACGTTAAACTTTACACATTTTCTACCTTCCAACCTACATATACATATGTTATACATAGGTTATGCAAACGACTTCTTTCACTATCGCTAAATCGACTTATTAGCTCATTTCACAACTTTTGGCTAAGTTTCGCCAAGATCGGTCATCATGTCTGGAGTCTATATGTGTTAGTAGTTACGATAACTCCAGCAAAAAAATACCTACGTACTTAAAATTTTGTGTTTAAGCTTGTTTTCATTTGGGTTAGAGCTAATTAGATTTTGGGAGAAATCCAGCGGCGGGGAGGTGGGTTAGAGGCAGTTTTTGGTTTTTATCAAATATTTATAAACATGGATATGGACACACGAACACGGACACGGATACGGACACGGAATCGGACTCGGACATAGGCAGCCCAAAAAACGTGGGTCTGTTTCTCATAAACAGGTCAAAACAGCTCAAAAAGGTTAATGAACTTTGATCTTGTCGGCAAACGTCAAAGGATTTGGCTCAAGCCAATTTCCAAAAATTGCCAAAACCTAGTTTTCACTATCCGCAAAATTTTCTCACGGTAAAGTGTCGGAATACCTATTTAACTGCCGTCTTATTGTGAAACTTCTGAGAAAGGAATAAATGTGTTAAAAGATTATTTTGAAACCGAAGGTGTTGACCTTAATCCAGCAAAAATAGAAAAGAACCTCGTTTTACGACAGTTAGGAAAAGCTGTTATTAACTTATTTTGAGGCAAGCTTGCACAGCGTGAGAACCAAAATAAAACTAGTATAAACAGAATAAACAGAATAATATAACATGAACTAATCGTTCCACTGATATTAATTCTGTTTTACCAATTAATGAAGACTTGTTAAGTGGGAATTTAAACAACGACTGTAAATGTTGTATTTGCCGCTTAACCACGGCCCAAGCACGGACATGTTGGAAGATAGGGTTATCTATTATGATACGAACTCGATCATTTACATATCATTTCCGGAGCAGTATGATGTACCATTACGTCAATTTTTAGGTGAATTTACCGATGAATTCGAAGATAAAGGTGTTGGAAGCTACATCAAAGAATTTGTATCAGGCGGACCAAAAAATTACGCCTACAAAGCATGGTCCAGTTCTAAATAATGTGACGTGACTGTACATAAAGTTAACGGAATATCGTTAACGTATAAAACCGCAAAATAATCAACTTCGGTAAAATAATGAAAATGGTCCTAGAAGAAGATGAACCTGTTCCAATTACATCTACACTTATAAAACGATCGGCTTACCACAATGTACTCATAAACAACACCACTCTACCTCCTAAACTCCACAAAGAGATTTTTTCTCTGATGATTGATCACATCAGTAGGTTAGATAATTTCACATAATAAAAGTTGTAAATTTGTAAGTGAAGAATGCTTTGCAATTATTCTTTTGTTCCTCATGTGTATCTTATTGTGTAAGTACGTCACTACTCTCTATGTTGCAAGTATAGCTTTTTGTTTGTACCTAAGGAAATAATATTACAGTTATATATTAAAAATGTAATACAAATATTTTTTACGAATAAACACCTGTTATGTTATGTTTTCTTTACTTACACCACACACACTACCCTCGCGAGTGTGGAAGGTGTACGCAAGACTTGATATGAATAATACTCTAAAGGTGTTTTAGTAGATAATGTTAGGCTATTGTCATGCTGCTGGTTTTTAACTCTATTATCGATGGATATGTATTCCAATTTTTTGCTGTATCAACTGGGCAGCGATGTCCATCGGTAAGTAAGATGTACGACTGTGTACACCAGAAGATCAAAATTATATCAGGATTCCGCAAAACCGCGAAATGCTGCATGGATCTCGATTCTCCCACGGTCTTCAATGTTTACCCTTGAAGAGACACTCAATTTAGCCAAGAAGGTCAAATTCTAAGAATTGCTTGATGAATGAATATTTAAATTGCACACCAACATACACATGACCCTGAATAATTTCAAGGTCAAAGGATTACCCACACCTTCAATGAATTTGACTTTGAAGAATTAAATTTTCCACCAACATGACATTAATCCTAAAAAATTTAAAGGTCATGAAAATTGATTTCGAAGAATACCCCGGTCAATAAATTTCTAACAATTGCTGGGGTGTGACCTTTCCCGTCCTTGAAAAGCTCAAGGAACTTTGACCTTGTCGGCGAACATGAAAGGATTTGGCCGGACCAATTGCCAAAAATTGCAAAAATATAGTTCTCACGATCCGCAAAATTTTCCTACGGTCTTTCAATATTTTCCCACGGTCAAGTGTCGGAATACCTACTCACATGCACACGTACACACACGCGCACGCACACGCACACACACGTACACGCACACACACCACACACACACACACACACACACACACACACACACACACACACACACACACACACAGACACACACACACACACACGTACGCACGCACACACGCACACACGCACACACGCCCACGCGCCGACACGCACACACGCACACACGCACACACACACGCACACACGCACACACATACGCACATACGCACACACGCACGCACACACGCACGCACTCACCCAGACACACGCACATACGCACACAGGCACACACGCACACACGCACGAACTCACGCAGGCACACACGCACACACGCACACAACACACGACACAACACACGCACACAAGACACACCCACACAAGACACATCCACACACACACACACACACACACACACACACACACACACACACACAACAGACACAACACACAAATAACACACACGACGCACGTACGCACGCACGCACCCACGCGCACGCACACGCACACGCACGCACGCACGTACGCACGCACGCACACACACACACACACATATATATATATATATATATATATATATATATATATATATATACAGGCAGACATACACACGCACACACACACACACACACACACACACACACACCACCACCACACATCACATCAAACACCACACACCACACACCACAGACCCCACACCTCACCACACACCACACACAACACACCACACACCACGCACCACCCACCACGCACTACACACCACATACCACCACCAAACATCACATCACACACCACACACCACACACCACAGACCACATACCACACCACACCCACACACCACACACACACACACACACACACACACACACACACACACACACACACACACACACACACGACGTAGCAGTACGCACGTACGCACGCAAGCACGTACGCACACACGCCCACACGCACACACGCACACACGCACACACAAACACGCAAGCAACGCACATACACATACACGCACACACGCACACACTCACCCAGTCACACACGCACATACGCTCACACGCACACACGCACACACGCACACACGCACACACGCACACACGCACACACGCACACACGCACACACGCACACACGCACACACGCCCACGCGCACACACGCACACACGCACACACGCACGCACACACGCACACACGCACGCACGCACGCACACACGCACGCACTCACCCAGACACACGCACATACGCACACAGGCACACACGCACACACGCACGCACTCACCCAGGCACACACGCATACACGCACACAACACACGCACACAACACACGCACACAACACACGCACACAACACACGCACACAACACACGCACACAACACACGCACACAACACACGCACACAACACACGCACACAACACACGCACACAACAGACACAACACACAACATAACACACACGCACGCACGTACGTACACGCACGCACGTACGTACGCACGCACGCACCCACGCGCACGCACACGCACACGCACACGCACGCACGCACGCACGCACGCACGCACACACACACACACACCCAATCATCCACCCACACACGCACGTACGCACGCACGCACGTACCACACCACACACCACACACACACACACACCCAATCACCCACACACACGCACGTACGCACGCGCGCACGAACCACACCACACGCCACACAACACACACACACACCACACGCACACACACACACCACGCACCACCACACATCACATCAAACACCACACACCACAGACCCCACACCTCACCACACACCACACACACACACCACACACCACGCACCACTCACCACGCACTACACACCACATACCACCACCACACATCACATCACACACCACACACCACACACCAAACACCACACACCACACACCACAGACCCCACACCACACACCACACACCACACATGCACATACAAACATCATGGCTAAACGTTGTAAAATGAGCGATTTAGCGATAGTGAAGAAAAAGTCGATTGTAACCTTCTATGCCTACATATGTATATGTAGGTTGGAAGGTAAAAACCTACACAAAAGTATCGTACTAAATGCAAAGTTTTCAAATTAGTTTTGCACGATATGTTTTAAGTAAAAGAATAACGTTTTAACACCAAACATCCTTTGTAAATAATATAATTCTTTTTACACAAACTTCGTAGTTTTTGCAACTTTTTAATTATTGTCAATTTGAAGAAATAACAGAAAGTGTTAATTGGTTTCTGTGTAACACTTACAGGTTTTCTTGAGATCCTTAACTCATTTATTGTATGATGGATAATATTCCTCTTCCCACTTTTTTTTTGTCATAAAATCTATATGTTCGTTATTTCAGGTAAACGGACGAGACGTCAAAGGTACGTCGTTAATTAAGAATAAATTTGAAATTCTAACTAAAATTCATTTCTTAATATCGTATATAAATGCTAAAACCGAAATTGACGTTTTCATAAATTTCTTTTTTTTTTCACTTATAAAATATTGGTAATTTCCTTTCGCTTTCATTTTAACGTTTGATGTTTATTAAAGCTTGAAAGGTATAACTTACAATCAAAATGTTTAATCGATCGTGGGCCTGAATGCAAATTTATCTTAAATAAACAAAAGAAAAAATTTGATATGATTCACCTTATTACTTTTTTTGTGATTAACGCAGATATTAATTACATGTAAAATTTTCACGATAAAGATTTAGTTTTAGCGCTTAATTGACCTAGTTAACAATCTTACTTTTAGTAAGTATAAGTAATTACTAGCTGAACGAAACAAATATGTAAATTTTCCAGACTACTATTATTCTTTCGAGATATCGATGCGAAAATGTATTCAACCACAATTACTATTCGTTTAAAATGTCTTTAAATGCACATTTTTATAAGTACTTATTAATTAATATTTTTCACATAAGCGCACATACGTGTTAACTGAAAAATGCATTTATTGACTGTCGTAAAAGTTTAAAATAATATGAAATCCTTTTGTAGCATGGAAAACGACATTACCGTTTAGAAGTCTTTAAAATCCCGTTTCTTTTCCAATTTTTGTATAAAATTTAGCATTATTTAATTACATGATATCCAGCTGTGTTCTTCTTTGATACCTTGACGTTGCATAAAAATATACATAATTATGATATGTTTTATTTATGGACCCTAAGATATTGTAAAATATTCTGAAATAAGTATGAATAAAGGCGGCTTGTTGCCTAAATAAAAATTTTCAGTAATAAAACATAACTAATTTATCTGTTATTTTTTATTATTGAAAAATTTTAGTGTGGTAATTATCCGCCCTAATTTTTAAGCTGCCTAATCGACAATACTTAAAAATAGGGTAAAATAAAATGACTCACACTAAACAATCCTAGTAGTTTTCTGGTCGTTAAGGCTGTTGCAATATAAATGTGTTGCCGTGTATTACAGGATTAATCGAGGGTAATACAAATGTTAGGGTTCCGGCTATTTGATTATTTGCTACAAAAAAAACACTTATTTTATACGCGCTATTTATTTGTTTTTTACATGTTTATCGTAAAATTTTGAAAATGTACTTACATGTCTCGAATCTTTAATTCAACGACAAAATTAACTCGACTGGTATGTACTTTACCTCAACTTTCCCGATTATCACACATAATTAAAATACTTATCTTTTAGCTATTAAATTGTGGATTTTTTAAATTTATTTTTATATAAATTTATACGTTTCGATAATAATCACAGTTATTGTCCTTAGTAAATGGTAATACCTTTAAGTATTTATGAAATATCAAAACGAAATTACTTAAATATAAATAGCTTATGGCTATTATTATTGTCAACTCTTTTTTAATAAAATCAAAAGTAAACCAAACTAACCTTACATAAACCAGTCACTAGCCACTAAAATCAAAAACTTCAAACGCAATAAGACACTTTAAAAATAAAGAAACATAAACAGTTAATCAATTGAAACAGAAGTTTAAAGTTATTAAAAGTTAATAACATGCCCATAAAATGAAATAACTTACGTATCAGGTTCAACTTCACAAGAAAACATAAAAAGGCTTAGCGTATAACGTACCAATACAATAATTATACCAACCGGTACATGTTACCAATAACCAAGAACGTATTGTAGTATTCAGGTTAATTTTATATTATATTGCGGGCACGTAGATATTCTCTTTAACAACCAGTTTGTTAATGAAACAGTTCTTATGAAAATACGTAATGCCTGGTGCGAAACTGACTTGAAAATCTGTTATAAAAAAAAAATTATGTTTTTAATAAATTCTAATATTTGTAAAACCAAACAAATGATCTTATTTTTATTGCATTATAATGGAATTAGATAATAAATTCAAATGTCTTTATGGCTCACTTTTAGGAATTTAAAACAGCTCCAGTTGTTTTTCTTCACACACAGGTATTGATAATAGGACTAATATATATTTAATATGAATTAACTTAAATGAAATTGTTGCACAAAAATAAAAAATCAATTAACCTACGATATAATTAGATTGCAATTCCAAATTGTTACGATTTCGTTATTTCCCTGATAACACGGTGCTTGTTTTTTTCCATTTTAATTCAAAACACTACTAGCAAAAGAGGAATTTTAAACACCCTTTAAATGTTAACAATAACCAGGAACGTAGTGTAGTAGTCGTAAATTTTTCATTATATTACGGGCACGTAGATATTCTCTGTAACAACCAGTTAGTTAATGAAAGAATTTTTATGAAAATACGTAATGCCTGGTTCGAAACTGACTTGAAAATCAGTTATATAAAAAGAAGAATTATGTTTTTAATGCATTTGAATATATGTGTATTTATAAAACCAAACAAATGATCATATTTTTATTGCATTATAATGAAATTAGATAATAAATTTAAATGTAATTATGGTTTAATTTAAGGAATTTAAAACAGCTCCAAGTCAGTTGTTTTTCTTCACATACAGGATTTAATAATAGGAGTAATATATTTTTAATATGAATTAAGTAAAATGAAATTGTTGCACAAAAATAAAAAATCAATTAATCTACGATATAATTAGACTGATTAGAAGAAATACAAGTAACAATGAAATTCCAAATTATTATGATTTCGCTATTTCCCTGATAGCACGGTGCTTGTTTTTTTTTCCATTTTAATTCAAAACACTACTAGCAAAAGAGGAATATTTATGAAACCGTATTATCAAGGATGTAATTGAAATTAAAAAGCGTCCTACCTGATAAAAATAAAAACACGTAATTTGGCATATAATTTCCCATTAATTGTAATTTAAGTATAAAAATGCCTTTAACTCTATAGATCATTGATAGGCACAAGTATCGCTAATAATCTAATTAATATAAGTTTTTCAATCAAAAATGAAAAACTGTGTTTGAACAAAATTCGTTTTCTTTTTCCTACGATAAAAATGTAAATTAAATTTAAAAAATCGATTTCTTTCTACCTTTTATATTTATTATTTATCATTATTAACATTACATCAAAGTTAACGATTTAACTAAAAGTAAACACCAAAGACATAACAAAATGATACTATCTAATCATAGTTTAATAATTAATATAAAATCCTTCATCTTCAATATAAGGCTGCATTTTTCGACGCATGATGCCCGTTAAAATTTGGCAAAGGTTTCCAAAATAAAAACTTTACCAAATCCTACGAACATGTAACATTAAAGCATCAACAGCCCTTTCGCGAATGCTATTGTAGTTATGATCGTTCCAATTCCTTAGCATATCGGCCCAAAGGTTCTCGATTGGATTTAAATCTGGAGATTTATTGGGCCGACGCAGCAATTCTATATTGCCAGCATTATCTGCAAACCAATCCATATCCCATCGTGCAGTATGGAAACTTCAATTATCTTGGACAAAAGTGATCGGTCCATCACGTTCTTCTTCCGGGTATAAAATATTAATTGAAGGTAAAAACACATCTTACAATACTTCTATATATCGAATGGAGTTAAACGCTGGCGGAGATACTTGCTCCAATTCTCCAGGTCCAACTCTGCTCATCCACCCCCATACACCTGTGAACACACGCCCGCTTGTTGCTAACGGCATAACGTATCTTTGATTATACCTTAGGTTATCGGAGCGCCATAAAATAACTGAAGCATCTTGCAATGATGAGAACGTCTTTTCATCAAAGAAAATCACCGTCAACCAATCTCTGTTCAAGTTATTATGGCAGAAATCCAAACGCACTGCAGCATGCTCTGGAGAAAGTATATATTCCTAGCCGGTTTTCTTGAATGAATGCCATTTTCATGTAAACATCTCCATATTGTCTTTTCACTGCAATGGATTTGCAATCATTTGCATCATTTTTTAAGTTTACTATTTCTCGATCCTGTTGTATGGTAGTCACACGTGCCCTTTCAGGACGGTGAGTCAACAGTGATCTTTCGCCGCCTTCTTCATATTGATCTCGCCATCTTCTCTCTAAATTTACAAATAAAACTAGTCTTATACAAACCCAGTTAAAAAACGTGCAAAAAATGCAAGCAAAAATAATATGATCAAACTATGTAGCGTACATACGTAACAAAATTACTTACCGATAGGTTACATCGACGGGACACTTTGCATATTGAAAGTCCACTATTCAATAAACCAAGAATAATTCCCCATTGCTGTAACGAACTATCCGTTTGCCTTTAGCTACGGAGCATTTTCTCTTACTAAAATAAAGCTTCACAATATAGCTATGTCAAAGTTAAGAAGGGTTATAACTGAATATTTAAGAATCACATGTTCTCCTATTTATACCCTATTTTCACAAAGCAATTTTAAATTCTATTGTTACTTGTATTAATTACAACATGTAATTACTTGAATGGTATTGCAAATTAATTGATTTCTGGCTTAACCTTTGTGCAATAATCGTAATTATTCTAAAAATAAAATATGCCAAATATACCAGAATAATAGGAAAATACATTCTTATACTATCTGCATTGATTGCTTTCGATTACATCCTAGATAATTTGGTAAGATAAACATTTGAATTGAATTGAAAAACCTTATAATTACTAAAATAAAAACTGGTTATTTGGCATCAAATTTACCATAGGTAGGGTGACATTATTTAATTTACACACATCCCAAATGCTTTTCTAAGAAACCTGAAACGCTGAAAATGTAAATTTTGTTTTTTAGACTTAACTTAACTTAACCTTCTCGCCATTCCCTTGCGGGGTAGGCAAAACAATCCCTGCCTCTTACTTATTTCTCGTTAACAATCTTTCTCCATGCTTTACTATCTTCGCATACCTCCCTAGCTTCGGCAAGATTCATACTTTCTCTCTGACATGCCCTTTTATTTTTAAAAATCCTTATTTTTCTTTCCTTTATCATACATTCTACTACACTCAGCCAAGTTTTACGCGGTCTACCAGGCCCAGCCTTTCCTCTAACCTCACCCACATATATTTGCTTCATTAATCTTGCGTTGTTCATTCTCTCAATATGACAAAAACCAACATAATGTACTACTTGTATATCTATCCATCATCGTCTTTTTCTCGCCACACATTCATGCATTCATTCTTTATCTTGTCCCTTCTCGTTTTACCACATGCACTTCCCAGGAATCTCATACCCACGGCATTTAATTTTCTATCGTGCTTTTTTTGACATACCCATGTTTCACTTCCATACAGTACTGACGGAACAAACACACCATTATAGATTGCTCGTTTCGCAGCTAGGCTCATGCTTTCGTTTCTCATTATCGTCCACATACTTCCAATCACTTTCCTTCCAGCATTGACCCTTCGTCCTATCTCGTCCTACATTGTACCATCTGTAGTATTCATTCTACCGAGATATTCCAGCTCGTCCACTTGCTCCACAATTTCATCTTGCAGAGTAAATACTCTACTCTCCTTTTCACCTTCCCGATTGAACACCACAATCTTAGTTTTGTTCACGTTTACTTTTAGGTCCATGCTCTCACAGACTGTATCAAACTTCCTAAGAGCGGTTTGTAGCTCATCCGCACTGTCAGTTAATAAGACTGTAACATCTGCATACAACAGAAGTCGTACATTTACGTGTATCGCTACATTCTCGTCTAACACATTTATCCATGCATTCATTAAACAACCACGGTGACATCACACAGCCTTGTCGCACTCCTTGCTCAATATTAAAGTATTCACTCACAACTCCTATCGCCCTAACACATGCCCGGCTACCATTGTATACTGCCCTTATTCCATTTATTAGACCTTTATTTACGCCATATTCATTTAATATTTCCCACAGCTTCTCCCTATTCACTCTGTCGTATGCTCTCTCCAGATTTACAAACACACAGTACAGCTTTCTTTTTACCCTTAAACACTTTTAGATCACCTGCTGGAGAGCAACCATCTGATCCACACTTCCTCTTCCTGACATGAAGCCACCCTGCACATCCAAAATCTTAGTTTGTGTAGCTTCTCGTACTCTATCAATCAGTATTCTTCCAAATACTTTACCATGCACGCTGAGCAAACTCATTCCTTTGTAGTTCTTACAATCACACTTGTTCCCCTTACCATTATACAGTGGTACAATGATTGCGCTCTTCCAATCCGTGGGAACTTTTGCACTCATAAGGCATACATTGAATAATTCACACAATCTTCGTATAAGCTTTGCACCCCCATACTTTAGCATTTCACCTATGATTTCATTTACGTCTGCCTGCCTCTGCCTCATTATCCCAATATCCTTCTCAGTTTCATTCATCATTCCTTCTACATTCTCCTTATTTCACCTTTCAGTCTTACTTTCCTCACTACTGTACAGATTTCCGAAATATTCATTCCAGCATTTCCACACTTCACAATCGTCCCATATTATTTCGTTGCTCATGTTCATTACTCCTGCAGCGTTTTGTATTTTTGACCCATTTCCAGAAGAGTTTGTTGTTTCCCTCAAAATCATTCTGCATTTTCTCTCCTTCCACAGCTATCACTTCCTCTTTACTTATTCTCACTGCCTCCTTCGCTTCTTTGTTTCTTAATCTGTACACCTCATACAATCGCTTTTTCTCAGTCTCATTTTTTGCAGCAATCATTGCCATGTACACATCTTTTTTTTACATACTGCCTTTTTTACCGTCTCATTCCACCAAACACATTTTTTCTGTCTACCTACAGTCACCCTTCCACATATGCGTAGGACACAATTGACAGCACATGTTTTCAAGTTTATCCATGCACTTTCAAGGTCAGTATCTTTTATTTGTTCGTTCCACACTGTTTCATTCACATTCTACTCTTTACTCACAGCATCTGCGCATTTCATTCTCGCGCCATTATCCACTAGTTTGTCAAACCTAATTCTGGACATTCGCACTACGCGTGTTTTCCTTCTCCAGACCCACTTTTGCCTTGCACACACTCTCGATATAATCAAAAAGTGGTTCGATCGACACTCCGATCCGCGCATTACTTTTGTGTCTTTCAACAGGTTTCTAAGCCGTTCATCATACACTATCAAGTGTATCATACTTTTAGATTCACCTCTTTGCCATGTATACATATGCACATTTTTATGTTTAAACCACGTATTGGATACAAACAGCCTTCTCTCCACACAAGTCGTTCACCATTCTCATTGATTCTTTGGCCTCCGAACTTTCCTAGAACGCGTTCGGTATGTTCTCTCTGTACACCCACCCATCCGTTCATATCCCCCACTATCATCACTATTTCGTTTGGATTACATACGTTCAACACGTTCTCTACTTCATTCCAGAAGTTTTCTCGCTCCTGGTCTCTTTCTCCATTCACTGGTGCATAGCATGCAATAAGAAAAATTCTTCGAAACTCCACTTTCATTCTAACCGAGGAGATACCAATTCGTACTGTTTAACACATCTTTTCGCTCTTTCACTTACGATCACCCCAACTCCTTTTGTGCCATGTACTTCAGTCTCAACTCCTGACCATAGCGCTAGGCTGCCATCCTCGATCTCCATAGCATCCTTTCCTTTGCGCTTTGTCTCCGACACACACAATATCAAGGTGTCTTTCATACATTACATTCGCAATTTCAAATTCTTTACCATGCATACCTCTAACATTCCACGTACCGACTCGCCATTCACTCCTTGCACAGTTGTCAGCAACGGGGCCTGCCTGTTTCGACCTTGACCGCCTCTTGTAGCCAGATCGATCCGAGTCATTTGTATTGTTCTCTTGAGTAATACCATAGCGAGCAGACCGGTTACTGGCCAAGTCGTGCCCCGGACGATGTAGCATTCCCTACTAACGGTATCGTCTTACTACCAGACAGTTATCTGTCTACTGCCTCGACATGTAAGAAAGGAAGAAGAAGAAGTATAGACAAGAAAGATATAAATAATGGATGGTACACTTACTGTATGAATATCTCAATGTACATATATACATATACATTTTTCACTTATATACTCTTTAATCACATCACGTTTCAACCAAATTGCTTCCTACACGATTCCTGGCTCGCTGTTATTTATTTGCGACCAAATGCTTCAATTATTTTTAATTTGGCTTTCCGAGTTATAGTTATTTCTTTGTTATTTAATTTAATATTTATCAAATCTGTTTTATTATTGTGGCGAACAGTGACAACTTACGTTTCCATCTTCTAAGTTTCTTTTATTTAATTTCAGGGTAACAATAAATAACGATAATGGCCTTGTTAGCTCTTCCGACATTGATTGTTTACTTTTACGTTTAACCAATTACAATTAAGATCAAACATAATAACGAAGGCAAAAGTTATCTTAAATTTTGAATTTGTGGTTAAGGAAGAATATACTATAAGACAATATGCAAAGCAATGTTATAATTAAACTTAAAATCACATATAGTACAAAAATAAAAGTTGGATCAACCATCAAATTTGAAATTTGAAAGCACTTACCACTTACTACGGATCTGCCCTGCACATCCTTTGTAGTTCTTTTTAGGAAATCTCAAAATGAAATATAATGCCCACTTATGGGCAATTGAATCCTAAAGCTTTTCTAAAAGAATAAATTTTTTTGTATTGTAATTTAACGAATCCTTTTCAATTTATTGGCTCTATGTGGCGCTCTGAGGGGGTTTGAACCTGCGTTGTGCAACAAAACAAAAGAAAATCTACCTGACCAGTTTTGCATTTAAAATGATGTACAAAATGTATGTACATTTCTAAAACTATTTCGAGGATGGGCTTTTTCATTCACGCCGGGTGTACCAAGTCTGATTTTTGGTCAGAAGGTCTAAATAGTTTATAGACTTTGGTGCTTGTAAGTGTATAACTCTTATAAGCACTGCAGATGATGCCTCAACCTCCAGCTAGGTGTTAGAATAACTAACTAAAGCAAACTAACTGTAAATTAAAATTTACTTACACAAAAAACCAATTGAAGTATTTCGATTTATATTTAGCAATCAAACAAACAATGCTGAACTAAATATTATACGACCGTTGTATAACTGTTTTATATGATTATCAAGGAAGATTGATTCAATAACAATTTTTGACAAAAAAACTGAAGCACAAACACAAATATGATTATTAATTTAAGGTTTAGATCTCAATTCAATCTTGTTTAATGTGCTAAATCTTTAATTGATAAACTGCATAATTGCTCTCGCTAGTTTTTAAATATAGTCTTGCTTGTTATATGATTGTTGTTTTCCTTTAATTTTCTGAATTGTGTAGATATATCGAAAACTTCATTATCCCTCTATCCTTTCCTCCCAAGTGTTCCTGAGTGCTTTAGCACGATAGGCAAAATTTAGCCTGTTCAGGTCCACAATCATAAAAAAAAGAATCCTTTAAAAAGTTACAAATGTGTAATATAAGAAATTTCATGCCATTCAACAACCGTCTACTTTACCACTTAAACCGGTCCCACGATATTACTATATTGCGACAATTAATGAGAAACTATAACAAAAATAGAGAAAGAAAAAGATAAGATGGTGAAATATACATTGCTGTACGTTAGTATCACTGTAATTGCATATTATATAATGAATTAAGTATGGTAAATTGGATTATTTTCTAATACGTAAAAAACCAATAAATGTCATTGTACTTCCTATTGTTATTTTAAAATTATATTGAGTTTTGTAAAACGTGAAGTTGTCGATAAAGACGCTCGGTATATGTTCAATTCGTTCAGAGATATCCAAACTTAACAAAATGGACAAAATTACAATATTTAATCAATTACAATATTTAACCCTTATCGGTGGAAACGAACCTTGAAGTTAACACAAATAGATAACTACCCGTTAACACATACCTACAATATTAATTATAGTATAATTCACACGGATTTCCGTTTTTCCATTTTAAAACTAAATTGTGTCCATATATTTTTATCCATTACAACTATAATTTCAATACAATACTGATCGTTTTAGTGTTGTACTTCAACAATTTTTATTGACATCAGCTATAAAGACGTTCATACCAGTATATACATTTTTTTACAAATTAACGTAAAATTACGTTAAACAAATGAAATCTAACCAAAGACAGTCTTCATTAATAAGTAAAATAAAATTTACAATTTTTTAACTAAATACCTACAGTTATCGTCCTCAGTAGTACATGTTTTTATTCTTTCTGATACTAATGATGCGACCAAACGATCTTTACTCACCTTTTGCTGTTCCAAAATTTTGCAATCTTAAAAGATTTACCTTTAACCTATAAACCGGTCTAATTGCAATACTAGTTAGTGTGTCGTTCACACGTACTAATATCATTCAACCTGCGCCAAAGCTAAAAATATTTACAAAATGTCAAATATAGCTACTCAATACGTGGCCAGTAATTCGGTTAGCAACATTCTACGAACGCCGCAGCAAGTATGTTATGAATAGTTAAAGGATAAAGTTAAAGAACGGGTGACATCAGCACTGATTTTAGCTGTATATGGGCGAGAGTTTACCAGGGAAGTGATTGAAAGTTATTTTGTAACAAATATAAAAATGCTACAAGTACTATATCCACACATCAACCTATAGGAAAGTAATAGAAACATATATGGAAAAGCAAATATTGACCTCTTTGTGTTATATCGCACATAATTTCAGCTAAATTAATTCGTAACGGTATTAAGCAAGTAACTTAAGCATTAACAGCATATTATTTTAGAAACGTCTTTCCTTTTGGATATTGTCAGAACAAATGTAGTTTAAAGTAAATATAAATTGGAAGAGACGAAACTGTGGTTACATATCGATAACCAGGATATGAGCCGGAATATTTATTAGCAAGGTTTAGCGTAGGAAATGATTATCGATGGTTGAAAATAAGTGTGCAAAGAAAATTTTGCATGTATAAATTTCGATTTCAAAATTTTGTGATCATGTGCAGACTAAAAAACTTAACAGGAATTTCCAGTCATGTTTTAAAATGTCACATGATCGAGAATTATTGGAGGTGACTACGTTTGATAAAACGAGTAGTAGCCACGAGTTTTTTAAAGAATGAGTGCTTCAAGGTCTTATGAAACACTTTATTTATGCTACTTTTTGTAATTTGCCCTTTTTATGCCGTTTTTAAACAATAATTTTTATTTTAGTTGATTTAGGGATTTTTGTGGTGATTGGTAATGTTAATTTTAAAAGTGAAAATTTGATCTAGTCACCTTTTGTTCTATGCAAATTCTGTCACAAAACACGAAAATGGAAGATACTCAAGACAATCTTGTATGTACGCCCCCTGTAATACCGAGCTAGTAGCGTAGTGGTGACATGACCTGCTTAGCATTCGGGAGGTAACGGGTTCGATTCCCGTAACCGTCTACCTTGTATGAGCATACACATGTAGCGACATGGTCACTGCGTATATGCACACCATGTGCGTCTACTTAGGCGTACGATGGGGTAGTATTTTTCCCCTCAGAACCCTAACTCCGTTCCTTCCGATCCTATCCTGTGTACACCCATCCTTAATCCCACCATGCATATATATGTAATGTATGTATGTATGCTGGGAATCCATAATTATAGCTGAAAGAGCTCGGAAAGCTCGAGCAGCCTGCCCTCCCCCTTGGGGAGGGAATGAAATAGGTGGCCTTTTCCTTAATACGTGAAATTACCAAAAATACGGTCGCGAATTTGCTCACATCAAAGTTTTCTACTGGACGCATCCCGCTTTTGAGACATTTTGTAAGAGTGACATACATGACGTAATTCCGAATCGGAGAATATGACGTCACGTTTCTTAATATGACTATTAAAAAATCAAAATGGAAGCAAATTACAAACATATTATTAAGGCACGGTAATATCAACGTATACATAAGGTAATTTTGTAGCGGTTGCTTACACAGGAGACACCTAAATTAAAATACTTAATCCAAAGCTATGAACTAAATTTACGTTTATTGGGCTCCACTCTTTATTAGATAATTATCATACACGAAAGACGAGAAGCTTGTCCTGTAATATCATATGTAAACTCATTAAATAAAACAACTGTATACATTCGTATATTTAATAAACCAAAATAGAATTTGCTTCAGCAAGGATGCAAATAAAATTGTAAATGTTAAAACTAATTGTTATTAATAATCTTACAGCTATTCACAGAATATAACATATTTACCTAAAATTATTTCAAAATGTTTGTGTTTATATTATAAAAATACTAAAGAAAATCGCTTTACTCTACTTTTTGTAAAACATTTCCATTTAATTGTCCACTTAAAAACCTATTTGCATAAAAAGAATATTTACTTAAGATTTTCACGTGTAACAGGTATGTTATTATATAATATTAAAACGATCTCGTTGCATAAGTACCCGATTGTGTACAATTCTGTAAAATTTATTCACTCCTTTACGATAAAATAAGATAAAACGTTGGATAAAATGTGAATAGAAAGGTACGGTAACATCAACACTCTTCAACGTCGTATAGGTAAACATAATGTATTATCGATCGAAAGCAAACATTATTTGATTTTACTACCAATGTTGGCGCAAATAGAACAGCTGGCGGCAACGTATGAATAATTTGATAAAACTAATAAATCTGTTACTAAAGATATGCTTACGGTACCATTCTGTGCGTAGAGTGTTTTAGAATCCCTATGAACAATAATTTCTGGGAATGGGATACAATTATTTGGAAAATGTAAATTGTAGGGGTTCATTGTATGAGTTAAAAATTGATAAACAATATATTCAATAAAAGAATTAAATCATCAACCTAGTGTTTAACGAATGGAAGGTTAAAAAAATGTTTTCCTTACACTGAACTAAGTCGTCCATTACATAGTTACACAAAATTGGTATTGGGATACCAAAAATGTGTTTGTAATAACAATTATCAAAAATTAAAACGTTTGAGTTGAAAACAAAGTTGAGCATATTTTTGAATGTATTTAAATCCAATGTACAATGATTTTTAATATTAAACCAATCGTTCTCAATACTATTCAAAATAGCGTGTAAAGGTAAATAAGTAAAAAGAGATATTACATCGAAACTGATTAATATATAACCCTGTGGAAGCTGAAAATCATTAGTAAAAGAACATCAAGGTTTTCAAACACACATTTTTTAATAAATTATTTTACGAATGTAGAATTTTCATTAAAAACCATCCTGATGAAGGTAATGTTACTGTTGAAATGTATAAAGGTGATTACAAAAGTACTTTGCAACAGAAATATAATGAGATAATTTTAAATGATAAATAATATCTAATGATTTAGCCAAATATCTGACTAGTTGAAATTTAGTTACGCCACTTCCAAAAATACATAAACCTAATCTTTCTATGAGGCCAACTGTTTGTTCGATTAACTCTTCTTTTCATTCTTTTATTAATGATTTTCAACCTCCACAGGATTATAAATTAATCAGTTTCGATATAATATCTATTTTTACTAATTTACCATTACATGATATTTTAAATAGTATTGAGAAACATTGTTTTAATATTAAAAATCATTGTACATTGGATTTAAATACATTCCAAAGTATTCTTAACTCTGTTTTCTGCTCAAACGTTTTAAGTGTTGATAATTGTTATTATAAACAATGTAGCGTCCCCAGGTACCCTATGTTGAAAAGTGTAATTTGAACTTATTTGCAAGAATGCAAATGCAAGACCAAAGCAATCGCTAAGTGATTTATCTTGACTTTACCGACAATAATGTTACTATTACTCAAATTAATTGGTTGCTTTACATGGACTTGCCTGACATTAATTAAAAGATTAGAACTTATTTGAAAGTCTGATATTTAATTACTCACAAACCTCAAATCTGATCATAGGAAGTGGGCGTCTAGTGGTAGGTACGCTGTGCTATTTGAATTAGATAGGCTGGATGAGGTAAGTGTTGCATCATGAGGGGTATGTAAACAATGAAACTACTCAAATTAAAATTAACGAGCTTTGCGCAATGGTGGTTCAGCCCATTAATATACTATTGTGGGAAAGAACCACCAATAAAACCCACTTTATTGATAAATAAGTAATGGCACAAGTATATTAATAAATCAAATAACAAAAAAATAAAGAAAGGGTTAAATATATAACAAAACACCATTAAATCAGGTTAAAGTGCGAGCAAAATTGTAACATTAAGAGGAAAAGAATAAAAAGCAGTTTAGTTACACATAAACACAATAAAAAATCATGTAGTCACACCCATAATTGTGTCTTAAATAATCAAAATAAAAAACATAATACCAAATATGTGGCCCTTTAAAACCAATCATTCCGGTCTTTAAGTAAATAAGCATATAAAACAATAAAACAAATTACGGTACATATAAAATACAACAAATAAAAACAATAGAAATAAAGTTCGAGGTGTTTAGTGGTTATCTGAACCCGGGAGTGTGTACCCACTTACTTGGCAATTGCCTTTTACAATGAATGACCAGGGGTATCATGTACCCGTTCACCAGCCCACCTCTACACACACATACACACACATACACACACACACACACACACACACACACACACACATATATATATATATATATATATATATATAAACAACAAACAACACACAAATACCAGAGTGACGGAGCCCTGTACTGTCTTTTATTTTAGCAGATTTCAGTTTAATGAGACCGCATGCGAATAAGATACCTTTGCAAGGCAATGTTTGATTTTTAATACGTTATATATTCCATTTAGTTAAACACTTTACCACCAACACGACAAGTTAAGCTACGCGGTTTAAAACTCGGCTCCGCGGCGATTGATTATAGATTAATTTTTGGAAAAATTTACATTAAAACATACACTAAAAGAAAAGAACGAAGTAGCGTTTTAGTTTTGCTAAAAGGTACACGACAAAATATTTGTAGGTCGAACGGTTTACAACAGGAGTTTCTAATTAAAGCAATAAAAGCAATCCGGCTCGATCAAAGTTTCAACAGTAACTGCCTTCCCCTCTGGTTTCCACTACTCCCGAAAATCAACCCCCGTCTTTGAAAAGTGATAAAAAAACAAGAAACATTAATTTACGTTGGAACAGTTTCATATTAATTATTGCACGACATATTAATTTTAAAAATATGCATTCGTCCGTAACAAACCCTACATTTAGGTCTCGAGTTTCCAAGTACCAAAAAAGTCGTCTTTGATTGCAGTGTGTACCGTTAGTAAATAATTATTACCTAGTGATATTTTTACATCAAGAATGTGCGCATGAGAATTTCCAATGCTTGGTTACGCCCTTTCAGTAAAGCAGTTTTTAAGCGTACACCTGCTACTTAAACTCCAATATGTGTTTTTCAACCCTTAGCCTCAGTTACATACAATCCCACATTCCTTACACAAAAATACATAAATAAAATATTCCGAGAACATTAGCAAATTACGACGTATTATCAAGATATTAAAAATCCACTAATTATCTTTTCTATTGCGGTAACAATGGCCATTTGACAAACGTTTAATACAATAATAAAATTTGTGCGATCCGCTACCTACAACAAATTTTCGGTACCCCAATGCGATCATAAATTTCACACAATTTTATGTAACTATGCGATGACGAGTTAATTCAGTTTTGCAAAAAAAAAAAAATTTAATCTTCCTTTCGTTAAAGGCAACGTTGATTATTTAATACTATCTGTTCTTGAAAATAATATTGATTATTGTTTATCAATTTTTAACTCATACAATGAACACCTACAATTTACATGTGAAAGAGAGACAAATAATTGTATCCCATTCCTAGACATGATTGTTCAGAAGGATTCTAATGACACTCTACGCACAGAATGGTACCGTAAGCTATCTTTAGTAACAGATTTATTAGTTATTGTTCAAATCATCCTTATCATATCAGAACAAATCTTATTATTGCTTTAAAAAGAAGAGTAATCACTTTGCCCCGCCCTCTTTTTAGACAACAAGGTTTACGTTTATTAAAAGAAGCTTTATTAAAACATTTCTTATCCAGTACAATTACTTAATAGAATACTTTTTAATGCCGCCCAAATTTTTATAATTCTAATTCATCCAATCAAATTATTCCTAATAATGATCTTGATACGAATCTAACTACCAATATTTCCTACGTGTCATTGCCATTTATCCCTAATTTAACTCTTCAACTTATTAAAGTTTTTAAAAACGTGGAAGGTATTAAAATTACCACTAGAAACATTAAAACTGTTTTTTGTCTATACACAACAAAATTTAATCTCCTTTATTGACATTAGAACGGTCTAATATTGCGCACTCCATCCCTTACGCTAATTGTGATAAATGTTATACAGGACATCTAAAAATTTATCAGGTAAATAAAAGTGACGCTAAAGGGAGAATTCAGTAGTGTGCCTTAGCTGAATGTGTTAGAAACGAACGTCGTTGCATGAACTATAGTAATGTTAAAATCCTATAACAATACAATACTGCATCTAAGAGATTGTTTTTAGAAATGGTTTGTATAAATAACTGCACAAACAGTTTAAACAAGAAATCAGATATTGATAAACTTTTATTATCTACAGGTATATTATTTCGTTTGAAACGAAACCAGATTAATGTTTTATTTTTCTTTATCTTCTCTTTAGTGTTAAATCGTTTTAATACCAGTTAATGTTAATATCTTCATTTGTATATGATATATTATTACATAATTGTAACATGGTTTTTTTTTATAGTCGTCTTGGTGGTGAGAATAAATTTTCTCGAAAGCTTGACTAAATCAAAAAGTTTTTAAATTAATCAGATCATGACTGCATCTCGATAAATATATATATATATATATATATATATATATATATATATATATATATATATATATATATGTATTCATTATTGTATAATATTTAGGTACTTAATTATGTTTAGCACGTAACAGATACGTCAATGTTTGATACACTGTGTCACTTATAATATTGATAACACACTTGAAGTTTGAGGTTGACAGCCCTACCGTGGTAAATTTTCAATTAAAAGTTACTTCGTATGGTTATTAATATTACCAGACACTAAAATTTTAACTTAACAAAATTAAAAAACAACTTGCATAATATAACAGTACAAAAACCGTACTACAATGACCAGAACGTCAATAAAATCTAAATTAGATTCAATTCGCCTACTACACTGCGAGTAAAAATTTTAATCTACCGCATAACTCCATTTTATAGGTTTAATAATAAAATTTCAACGAACTCAATTCGATACTAGATTCACGCCTTCCGTATATATGTCACAATTTTTTTTCAATTTTTAAAATTTTCGCTTTAGAATCGGAATCCTTTTGAAAAAATAGTAATTGCTAAATCAAAGATTAGCATTGTTCATTTAAAATGTACTAGATCTTTCGGAAATAACTTAAAAACTTGAAGTATTTACAATGGTTGTAATGTGGTAATTTGTTGTTGAAGCCCGGACAAATGATTCTATGCAGAAACAAAGCCAAACGGCACATAAAATAGTTTGGTTAACAGCGATTTTCCTTGAAGGCGACCAAAAAAATTATTAACAGTAATATCAGTAGTAATTTACTTCATTTATGGTTAACACGTTAACTGCCATACGACGCGCCGGCGGTCGTACGTCAGGATGCTCTTTTTGCCGTACGACGGCCGATCGTCGTTATTTTCTCGGCTTTTAAATAGGGATTTGTTTGAATTGGCGTAGCGCAACTACTCGATAGCACTTTGTAGCGGCATGGAACTTATTTATAATTGGGATCTCATAGGACGGTGAGCCGTCGTTTGGCACATTATCTTGGCTTTTAAGCATTGTGATTTAAGCATATAGTTTTTTGTTTTAAAAGGTGTTAAAATTATTTTCATGCAATTTTTTCTCAATGTAAATTACAATTTATTTTGATAGGTAATGAAAAAGCGTTTTTAAGTTTACAAAAATTTATTTGACATTTCAAACAAAAAACTTACTTTGTTAATGTGTTGAAACAAAACAGTTAGCACACATATACAGTTTTCCCGGACAATCAGAACAGAAAGTTGAAACTCTGCTCGTGACAGTGGCCAAATCTCCCTTTCTGCTACCCAAACTGGGAGAATTTCTGGCATAACACGGCGCACATCTTTTTTTAATCCTACGATTCCTCTCGTCAGGTTCTTTATTCTCTACAAGCTTATGTTTCTGTGTTAATCGAGTTGAATTACTCTGGAATCTCTCTTGTTTTTCCAATTCAAGTAGCCCTTCAACCAGTTTTTCTCTGTATTCTGTGATGGTGATCAGCGCTTTACTAACTTCCTTATAAATAATGAAAGAATTTACTACAGCTACACCAAACAAGATTTCCATCACAACTTTGTGATACCACTTAAGAGATTTTCTTAACACATTATGATAACTAGATAACTGATCCGAACGGTCTATACCAGTTTTCCCTTTGTTGTAGTCTATAACAATTTTAGGTTTTGAAACGTCCTCACCGTTTCTATTTTTCTTACCGGTTTTTACTATACTTATAGAATGCTTCGTTGACAATAAAAGCACTTCTCGTTTGTCTTTCCATTTCGCGATTACAACTCCTTCTTTATTGAACATTCCCACGATTTCATTTTTTTTCATTTTCTTCGTTACTATCTCTTTCGGTAGCCCTCTACGATTTTTGCGTAATGTTCCAAGCAGATGTGTTTTTTGACGCAAAAGTTCTTCTGCCAGCGCAATAGAAGTATAAAAATTATCAGTGACAAAAGTTCGTCCTTGTCTTAGATAATTTTCACCAAGTTGCAGTACTACTGAAGAGGCTAAGGAGTGGTTTCCATGGAATTCAGTTTTGCCCTCGTATATTTTTACTGAATACGTGTAAGCAGAATTATCGCAAAGTTTGAAGAGTTTTACTCCATATTTGTGTCTCTTATTGGGTATGTACTGACGGAATTTCAACCTTCCCCGAAACGGCACCATTGTCTCGTCAATACATAAATATTGCCCTGGAATCTTATACATTTGAAACTTGCTCTGGAGCGTATCAACTATATATCTTATTTTGAAAATTCTGTTGCCATCATCAGCAGTTTGATTATCTGCAAAGTGCCACATCCGCAGTAACATTTGAAATCGGTTTCTTGCCATTGCCTTTGGCGCTATTTCATTTTTGTAAAGAAGGTTGGTGCTCCAATAATTGCTAATAGCAGGAAATTTTGCAAGTCCCATCCATAAAATAAGGCCAAAAAATTTTTTCATTTCGGCGTTGTTTGTATCCGCCCATTGGTTTAGGCGACTGTGACGACTAAAGTATTTTTCGTTCAGAATTTGTGAAGCATATAAATTCGTTTGTTGTGTTATCACTTCAAAAACATCATCATCGACAAACAGTTGAAAAAATTTTACAGGTTCGTCGGTAGCAACTAATACATTAGTAATTCCTTCGGAATATAAAAGTGCGAATGATTTTGTGGTATATCATCACCTGTTGTAATTTTATTCCAGGTCTCTGATACATTTTCAATAATAGATATCTCAGTATTTTCTTCAATATTTTCTTCACTTGACAAACTGTCGACTTCAGACTCTGACGAACTTGATTCTTCAGTTGGTATATAATCGCAAACTTTCACACTGTCATCACTGTCATTACTATCCTCACTTGAAGAGTGTTTAAAGGAATAAAATTTCCACGCAGGAATTTCTGATAAATCGTCCATTTTCACAAAATTACGCACCCGTTCAGTAAAGTGGTTAAAAACGTACTGAGATAACAATGCGATTTGTATGTATTGCAATTTAAAGTTAGTAGACAAGTTTTAACCTGTACGACCGCCAGCCGTCGTATGGCATAAACATTGAAAACACATTTGTATCGAGCTAAACGACAGCGGGTCGTCGTACTTTTTTTTTAACATAAATATTATATTTGATGTACGTATATTACCAAAAAAATTTTTTTGCTCGAAATAATCTATTTGGCACACATGTTATTCCTCTGTCATAACATTACCGGCAGTTAACGTGTTAAAATTAAATGGAATATGTTATTGGGAGTGTAAATGAGTTCATGCTGGATTTATAACCTCAATTTGTTCGTCACATAAACGTCCAATTTCCCCACCCTAAAGTTATTTTTACTTCTAACAACATTATGTTCTATGGTTATTATTTTTAATATTTCACGTATCTACAGTGTTTGTGGATTTATGGATATGTGGTATATTTGGATACACGTCAAATGGTTCTTAGATTTAGGTACCTACTTATAAAAAAATGATTTCTATCGTCACATTCTATACCACCGAACCCTACAGAATGTAACCCTCACACAATATTGTGTAGCATATCGCCTACTATTTATTACAAATAATTCATTAACCCCACTTTGTTTGTTGTATAAACCAGAAACTAGTCGTCTTTAGGTGCTGTAAATAACAATTTTTTAAAGTTCACATTCGTAATGTTTTATACTTATTTATATGATTCAACCCAATACAAAACAAAGTAAAAGAATTTTTTACAGTTCCGCGTCTTTTAACACCAGTTTGTATCGGTAAGGGTAACATCACTGTTGCGAGAGAAAACTTATTTTCTTAATTTAATATCTATTGGATGCGAACTAACACCAATTAAACTTATCACGCTCGTTTCTTATAATTTTGTAATTTTTAAGTTATACAACAGAGTAGGCAAAATCATATTAAAAAATTGACTTCTTTATCTGTATTTATCAATTAGTTCATATTTTTGAAAGGTAGACATGTTATGTTATTGGAAGAATACATTTCAGGTTATGCGTAAAGGTTGAAACATAAGGATTTCTACCAGGTTGAAATGTATTTAGCCTGTCAAGTGAATTGAAAAGCGCACACCCGACGTCAATGGAAAAGCCCACCCCCCGAAGCTAACTAACGTAGAAATTTTGGACAGTCTTTGAATGTTAGCAATAACCAAGAACGTATTATAGTAGTCAGGTAAATTTTCCATTATGTTACGGACACTTAGATATTATCTTAAACAACCAGTTTGTTAATGAAAGAATTTTTATGAAAATAGGTAATGCCTGGTTCGATACTGACTTGAAAATCTGTTATAAAAAGAAGAATTATATTGTTTATAAAACCAAACAAATGATCTTATTTTTATTGCATTATAATGCAATAATAAATTTAAATGTCATTGTGGTTTACTTTAAGGAATTTAAAACAGCTCCAAGTAGTATAGCTAGGGGGGTTCTGATCCACTTTGTCATTTACATTAGAATGTCTAAATTTGCCCTGCATCAAGTCTTATAAAAATTATTAAATCAGAAGGTCAAGGTCATCACGTACACGTTAGCATAGCTATGCTAATACTAATCCACTTTGGCCTTGATATTTTTCAAGGTCATTGAAGGTTACACGAGAAACTTTGATTTTAAAGGTGCGGGAAAATGTTCAAGGTCCCCAAGCAATTCTTAGAATTTGGTCAAGTCAAGCCTATGTGTTAAATCAGGTATTACAACGATTGTCAAGGCCACTTCACCTGCGGTCCCTCCCATTAGGGTAAAACAAACACAATGATCAGCCTGATTACCGGGAAAAATGCCAGGGGTATCGTATTACAGTTCAAACAGATTGTTGTCTATGCTAAAAGGTAGATCAAGTTTATATGGTTCATGTATTGTCTAAATGCTCCTCAAGGTCAAATTCTTGGAAATAGCAAATTAACCATTCATAATTAATGACTTTTGCATGTGTTAGAAGTTATTACAGTTCCTGGAAATCAGTGGTCACCTGTAGACGTATTTCGATCTTATCTGATCATATTCGATCTTATCCGATCTTATCCGAACTTATCCGATCCTATTTAATCTTATTCGATCCTACCCGATCTTATACGATCCTACCCGATCTTATCCGATCATATCCCATCTTATACGATCTTATGCGATACGACCCGATCTTATCAGATCTTACCCGATCTTACCCTATCTTATCCGATCCTACTCGATCTTATCCAACCTTATCTGATTTTTTCCGGTCTTATCCCATCTTATACGATCTTATGCGATACGACCCGATCTTATCAGATCTTACCCGATCTTATCCTATCTTATCCGATCCTACCCGATCTTATCCTATCTTATCCGATCCTACCCGACCTTATATGATTTTTTCCGATCTAACCCGTTCTTATCCGATCATATCCGATCCTACCCGACCTTATCCGATCCTACTCAATCTCATCCGATCATATTCGATCTTATCCGATAATATCTGATCTTATCCCAACTTATCTGATCTTATCCGAACTTATCTGATCTTATCCGATCCTACCCGATCTCATCCGAACTTATCCTATAATACCCGATCTTACTCTATCTTAGCATTGTTCACACAAAATTATACGTATATTTCCAATGATATGGTAGAATTAAATATTAATGCTTTGATTCATTAAAATTTGTAAAAACAACTTTATAGGAAATAAATGGAAATGGGAAAAATAATTGAAGCTCCTATAATTACTATTGAATTATTTATAGCTATTAAGCCCCTCAGGATTCATATAGGTAAAATTTTGCGATACGAGACTTTCGCCGAAGGCTGTTTCGGCGACCCCCACTCCAGACCTCCCCGAACATAACCGAGATAATCCAAAAGAAACTAGATTTACAACACTTTTATTTTTACACAGGCAAATAGGTAGCTTTACATTTTTTTACAAATGTTATTTAATTAACAGAAACATAATTTACAATAAACAAGTTTACACACAAAATACAATTCTTTCTTATTGTCTATGTTACAATTTTTAAATGGAAACACCAGTATTGTAAATTACAACGGAAACTGATTAATTTCGTAACAAAATGGCGCAAACCGCATGTCGACATCTTTTGTTTAGCTTGAAATATAAGTAAAAACGCGTAAACATATGTAACTAGTATTGGCTCACTCTGTATTATAACTTAAAATATCAAAATATATGAAAAGAAGATCACACACATTAAAACTTAGTGTCCAATTAAATGTTCAAAATGTTTTCCATCATTCTCCACGCAAAGACGTAATCTATCGCGGGTAGACAAAACAGCTGCTGCAATCTCAGCTATGGATATACTATCTATTTACTTCAAGTCTTGTCGCGTGGTTGGTCGGGTTTGAAAGACTAACTGCGTCAATCCTCACCATAGATAAAAATCTAGACATGTTAAGTCTGGAGATCTAGCTGGCCATGGAAATATACTTCCCCTTCCAATCCATTTACATGGATATCTTAAATTCAAATAATCTCTAACTCGCCTGGAATAGTGCGCAGAACACCCACCATACTGAAATATCAGATCTCTTCTTGTTTGTAAGGAAATGTCTTCTAATAAAATAGGCGATTCATTTTCCAAAAAATTTAAATATGTATCGCCATTTAAAGGTTCTTCAAAGAAATATGGTCCTATGATTTTTCCATCAACTATACCACACCAAACTTTAAGACCCCACCTACCTCGAAGCTGCACTTCGTCCATCCAGTGCGGATTTTCTTCAGCCCAATAATGCATATTATGCAGATTAACACCTCCCGCACTACTAAAGGTGGCTTCGTCTGTCCACAAAATATTTGATATGATATGCGGTTGTTCTTCCAGCATACCTAACATCCAATGGCAGTAATCCAGCCTTGCAGCGAAATCCCCTTCATGTAAAGCTTGGTGGAGAATTACATGATAAAGATGCAGTCTAAAAAACATAGAAAAACAAATATTTTTAAGGAATGAATGAAATGATTGAAGTGCCATGTTGCCGTTTTTATCGCAATATGAAGACATGCTATCTTACACATTTCCGACATCAAAGTGTATTCTTCAAGGTTACGTATAGATAGGTGGATCCTAACTCACCGTGCACATACGCGTCCTTCGCTTCAAAGTGTATTCAATGTCACCAAGCAATTCTTGGAATTTAGCTGAGTCAAGGCCGCGTGTCAATTCCTAAAAATGTTTGGTGACCTTGAATACACTTTGAAGCGGGGGAGGCGTACGTGTATGGTGAGTTAGATCCGCCTACGTAACCTTGAAGAATACACTTTGATATCGGGAATGTGCACGATAGCAAAAGACTCGTAGAAAAAGTATGGTACAAAAGTGAGCCAGGATCACCCTAGCTATAATTTGACCTTGACGAATATTCAGACAATGTGAGCGACCTTGGAAACCAATCTAGTGCCTTTCAAATCTTGTTACTTTTTTAGTGACAAAAGTACGTTAGAAGTGGGGTGTGAGCAATCTTGATCTTGAACGCCAATCTAGTGACTTTTCTAGTGACTTTTTGCAAATCTAGTTGCTCTTATAGTGACAAAAGTGAGTCAGAAGTGGGACTTGAGAATTCTAAGAATTGTAATAACTAAATTAACAACTTGACTCAGCCAAGAATTGCCCGAAACAAATAGCTGTTTCTCTAAATAGATAGCTGTTTACATTAAACAGGTAGCTGTTTCCCCGAATAGATAGCTGTTTTCTTGAACAAATAGCTCCGATCGTATCCGATACTCTCATGACCTTGAAGAATATACTACGAGCATCCTCCTATATACCAATTGTTAACTGCGAGCAATTGCGACCTTGAAGAACATCCTCCTGTATACCAAGAATCCCACGCACCTACAATGAGCTTAAAAAGTATATTAATACCCCTGCAGGTGACCTTGAAAATTGTTGTAATAACTGACTTAACATATGGTCTTGACTCGGACAAATTGCTGCGTGGCCTTGAATACACTTTGAAGCGGAGGACGTGTACGTGCACGGTGAGTTAGGATTCGTCTAGCTATACGTGACCATGAAGAATATGCTTTGTGTAGGTGACCATCAATGACCTTGACCTTGGACGCAGCGAATGTGTACGTGATGACCTGATTTAATAATTTTTATAAGACTTGACGCAGGACAAATTTAGATATCCTATTACTTTGATGCAGACAATGTGTGCAATGACCTTGACCTTGAAAAACCATGTACTTGGGCGTAGGCAATGTGATAACCTTGAGGAGTATACTTCGATGCAGACAGTGTTTGCGATGACCTTGACCTTGAAAACCATTGACCTTGATTTGGACAAGCTGTACGGGAAATTGTATTATGATTATCAAAATTGAGTTAGGATCACCCATATATAAAGTAGAATATCCCACACCCTTGCAAATTGTTTGACTTCGACACAGGGAACGTGATCTTGAAAAACCTTGTACTTTGACATAGGCAATGTGTACGTGAGTTTCAATGACCTTGACCTTGAAAAACCTTGTAATTGCTGACAACTGACTCCAAGTCAGTTGTTTTTCTTCACATACAGGAATTGATAATAGGAGTAATATATTTTTAATATGAATTAACTTCATTGGTAAATAATCAGTTAATCTACCATACAATTAGAGTGATTAAAAGAAATACAAGTAACAATGCAATTTTAAATTGTTTTGATTTTATTATTTCCCTGATAACACGGTGCTTGTTTTTTTCTATTTTAATTCAAAACAAGGATGTAATTGAAATTAAAAAGCGTCCTAATTGATAAAATAAAAACACGTTATTTGGTATATAATTTCCCATTAATTATGATTTAAATATAAAAAATTCTTTTCCTCTATAGAATGATAGACACAAGCACCGCTAAAAATCGAATTAATGTAAAAGTGGCAGTTTTCAATCAAAAAGGAAAAACTCTTTTTGAACTTACCCAATTCGTTTTCTTTTTTTTAGCGATAAAAATAGAAATTAAATTAAAAAAATCGATTTCTTTCTATCTTTTATATTTATTATTTATTGTAATTAGCATTACAACAGTTAACGATTTAACTAAAAGTAAACACAAAACAATACAAAATAATACTATCTAATCATAGTTTAATAATTAATATAAAATCTTCAATACAAAACTATCCATTTGCCTTAAGCGATGGGGCATTTTTTCTTATTAAAATAAAGTTTCACAATATAGTTACGACTAGGTCAAGACGGGTGATAACTGAATATTTAATAATCATATGTTCTATTTATACCCTATTTTCACAAAGAATTTTAAATTCTATTGTTATTTATAGTAATTACATATAATTACATGAATGGTATTGCAAATTAATTGATTTCCGGCTTACCTTTGTGCAATAATCGTAATTATTCTAAAAATAAAATATGCCGAATGTACCAAAATAATAGGAAAATACATTATTATACTTTCTACATTGATTGATTTCAATTACATCTTAGATAAATTGCTAAGATAAATATTTGAATTGAGTTGGAAAACGTTGTAATTGCTAAAATAAAAATTGGTTATTTGGCATAAGATTTCCCATGGGTTGGGTGGCATTATTTAATTTACACACATCCCAAATGCTTTTCTAAGAAACCGGAAACGCTAAAAATTTCAATTTAGGTTTTTTTAGGAAATCTCAAAATGAGATATAATGCCCACTTATGGGTCATTGAATCCTAAAACTTTTATAAAAAACTAAGTTTTTTTGTTATAATTTAACGAATCCTTTTCAATTTATTGGCTCTATACCGCACCCTGAGGGGGTTTAGACCTGATTTGTACAACAAAACAATCGAAAATCTATCTGACTAGTTTTGTATTTAAAGGAATGTACAAAATTTATATGCATTTTAAAACTGCTTTGTTGTCGAATTTAAATTTAACAAAATGGCGAGAAACGCGTTCTAATTTATGACTCATTGACGCATGCTGTATATGTAACCAATCATTATAATCACGTACGTGAGTATTTGCGCACGAGAAATTTTATTTTAAGACATATCTTACGAAACGTAACTGATCTTACGCCACTGACAATTTTAGCATGTCATATAATATCATTAAGGATGGTATTCAAACCTAGAATACAAATATTTGACTATTTTATGAAAATGTAAACTTCCACCATTATCACACATAATAAAATACTTATCTTTTTTGGGTTTTTTAATGGTGTATTTTAAATTATTCAATCTAAACGTTTCTATAACACTTACAGTTATCTTCGTCAGTAGTAATATCTGTTAAAATTGTTAAAGATGTAAACAATTTTGTCAACGTTGAAAATTATTATTATTATGTTTTAATTTTTCAGCTTACGAAGATAACTGTAAGCGTTATCGAAACGTTTAGATTGTAAATTTAAGATACATCATAAAAAAACCCAAAAACGATAAGTGCTTTATTTGACTATTTGATTTCAGTATCGAATTGCGAAAGTCAAAACTTAAAGGACGCTAATATGTGCTTCCATTGTAATAGATTAAGAGGTTAAACGGTAGCGGATGCAATTTAAAGTAACTAAATTTATTTACGTTCGAGCATAGAGTAGTTTGTTGAATAAGTTTTTGTTCATAAAGATTATATTAGAAACACATAGAGCTCATTCGCGATGGTAACATAAAAGTTTAGTTATTATGTCAAATAACGTTGAATGAATAGGACCACCTAAATTGCTGTTTCGGAAAAGATTTCCTATTTTTCTTTAATAAACAATTTGGCGATTCTAGTGTACAACGTATTAAGTTGACACTTTCATGTTACTAGAACATTTAATCGATAGTATCAAGTTATAAGTTATTGCGAAATAAACCTTAAGGAGAATGATAGAAATTACAGATGTACGAAATAAGTTTTGCTTTTTGATTAAAATTATAGTCCTTTGTTAAATTCTTAATATATAAATAAAAGCAGTCTCGTATCCATTAATTTCGTATAGGAGGTGCCGTGACGTAACTTGAAACATCTGACGTTGCGGATTATAAATATTATTATTGGCCGAATTGAAATTTAGAGTGCAAAAAGTCAAAATTTGGATAAAAGGAAGTTCGATGATGGGAATAGTCCGTACCCATTCAATTTTCGTCCAATTCTTAGACAGTAACGACATGAATCTAGTTTGCAAAATTTACTACAGTCGAACATGATATTCCTTTTCGAACTGGCGCGAACTATCGCAATAATATCATGCTATAGCTTGGTTTTAAAACGACGCAACCTGTGTGGGATGAAATAGATCAACATTATGTGCAGAAGTTCTTAAAAATGAATTGACAAAGGAATTGTTTTAAAATGTAATTAAAGCATTCCAATTTATAAAAGTGTTAATTAACAATTTAACTAATGCGTAACGTACAAAAATTTAACGTGCCTATGGGTTTATGATTTCCTAAATAACAGAGAAAGGAGTGATTAAATTTTAACCCTTTATGATACTGTAGAGTTAAAAATTACGTACTTAGAATAAATTGCATTAAGCAAGTTGTGTAAACGCTACTTCGGGAAATCAACTTTTACAAGTAAAGGACTTTGGAGATACTCAAATAAGATATCGAATCCTAACGTTATAAGTATTAAGTGGAAGAAGGAACTTCAATTTCGTCTACGGACATTCAGATGGTATTAGCGCAAGTGATCGTAAATAAAAAGGAATACAGATTTTTTGAAGTAGATAATTCATTTTCGCTACTGGTGATTAAATGCGCATTTGTGATACGATTATGAAGTTATGTAGTATACATATTATAACGGAGTTTCGAACTCATCCACACTCGTTTATGTACATTATTTCGTATAGATAGCTAGGATCGCTCCATCCATACGGGCAACTTGAGCGTTTCACGATGCAAAGGCACCTGCCGATACCTCTCAATTTATCAATTTTCAACAATAGAAGAAAAAAATTAAATTGTGTTCCCGTCATTTGAATATTAAAATAGTAGTAATTATTTATTATTTTTCAATAATTACAGTTTTCAGCGTGCAATTTCAGCGAGTTTTATTTTGTTAAAAAAAATAATAGTAAACATAGATAAATTATTTTTTATTCATAATAAAGGCTTAGTCGTTTATCGTGTTGCGTATCAACTTCTATTTTAACGAGTATACAATTATTCGTGTTGTAACTTGCATTCTGTTACTTGTATTTTTTTTGGCCTCCTAAATAAAAAGAGTTTACTTGATAGATTTGTTTTATATTTATTATATTATCACATCGAAATGATCGCAAAATTCGATCCTATTATCTCTGAACATGTCAACCGGTCTCAAATAAAAGCGCACAAAAATATGCCTCATTATCTCGGAGGCAAAATCCAAATCGAAGTTATAATATCATTAGGAAGTATCGTTAGATCTAATATTTTAAACATGGCGAAAAAAGCTAAATATTATATCATCCTCGACTGTACAGCCGATGTCAGCCACCAAGAACGGATTTTAATATACAAAATATGTTCAATGTTCCAATAATTTTGTTTAAAATTTTTGCATTTATGAACAAAATTTTCAAAATTTAAAATTACTGCATGTTATTTTAAAAATAATTTTATCGATTATCTAACATTCCATGTTAATTCATTTCTATTAACAGTTTTGATCAGTAAAACAAAAAGATTCTACTATTTTATAACAAGGTTTGTTAATTTTTTATAACAATGTGTAGAGGCGCACTTTTTGTTTTTGTATGACGGCGCTCGACACTGCTGGGATTATGCGAATATTATGGCGCTTTACTTTTAAATGCATATATTAAGTTTATTACTATTATGTTCTTTATTCAAGAGACTACCACCTATAGCAAAGCAATTCGTATCAAACATTTACCCATATTTAGTATTGTTGTAGAATTTTACGGTTTCTGGTTGTTTCTTCTGTCCCTCATCAATCATTGGAAATTTATGGATAATACTAAGAATGCACACATTTTTCGATCTTCTCGATTGATAACTTGTTAGAGAAATATCTTCACATACAAAAATCTTCGTAGAATACAAAGCAGCTGGTAAAAATCTTCTACTTCTATTCACAGTTCCAACTAGTGATGCCGACTCCTTTTGTACACTTTTGGCCAAACTGAGAGATGTAAAAAAGTTATCTACAGTTACATTCCTCCCCTTTTTCAGAAAGGGTTTCATTAGTTTCATCACAATATATACGGACACATTAGTTGGCCTTAAATCGTCCCTCATAGGAGTATTTTAACCAAAAAACAGGTCAAAAATATTTCAACCCTTTTTTAGGTGAAAATACATTTAAAAAATGTTTTCAGTAGTTTATCTAATTAATTCATAAATGTCTCAATACTCTCTTCATTCACACTACTTAAGTCGTTGAATTATTTTTACGTCTTCCCAAACATGTACCATCTCATGGTAGATGCCGTGCCGTTGGCTACATACCTTTGCATCCACCATTGTTGACCCAGTATGTGTTTGATGCATAGATTTCCAGCAGTAGTTAGTTCTTCTGGTTTTGACAGGTCCTTGGCTTGTGTTTCAATATATGCGATTTCTTCATCTGTTATATATTTTGTCTCGTATATAAACCTCATTCTAATAGGTCTGCAAAATCTGGTCAATGAAGGTGTTGAGTTCTGCCATATTGTCGGATTCGGGCGATTACTATTCGTTCGCAAACGCAAAGGAACAGGAGAACTCTGGAAAAGATTCGCATCACTGTCTGTGCAGTGTGTAAATTTTTGTTGATATTGCGATTGTACATCCCCATTTACATAAGAGTTCCAAGTTCTACTTATGCTCTTTCTCTGTACAGTTGCGTAAAACTTCTTCTAAATAAAGGCACAGTCGGGAAGTTGTGTGGTCAAGTGAATCTTGTAACCGAATCTCTGCACAGCTTTCTGTCACACGCATTGCTTCTCTTTTTGGATAGCATTATGATTTAGCTCCCTTTATTAGTGAGTAACAGCCATAGATGTTTTTATTTGTGCTATGTAATAGTTCCCATTGTTTTTTTTGTAAAATTTCCCTCCACGAAAATTGATAACGCCTCAAGAGGCGTGTGTTTCTTAGTTCATTTATTTTTTCAGTAGCAACGAGCACTTTTCTAAATTTTGATGCTCTTGAGGGTGAAGCAGTGACCTCTTTTATAATTTTGATATATCACTACGCCCCGCAGCCTGCTGACTCATATGTGCAGCATATGCTAACTCTTCGGCAGAGATTTTCTCTCTAATAACTTTGGTTTTGCGCCTCTTGCTTCGGTAGCTTAGCTCGGGAAATTTCTTAGTTTTGGTGAAATAAACGAAGAAATACTTATTGAGGAATTCAGCCACTTTTCATTTTTCTGTAAAAATCTGTCTTCTTTATGACTCGCGGCGGCCCATTTTCTCTTGAAATCTGATTTAAAATGACTCAATGTATGTTGAATTACAAGTTCTTCGTCAGTATTGGAACAGTTGGTAGTTTTAATAATTTTTGTTTCCATATATGAAAGTCTGTCATTAATTTGTTTGAATGGACACTCTTTAAATAACTCGTACAATGACCTCCTTTGTATTTCTTGAGTCCTTCGTGAAGATTCTGAAAAGAAACAAAGCAATATTAACACTGTGACAGCGACAACACTACGTAATTTAAACCAGTGATAAATAAAAATGACGTGAACATGCGGATGTTTTTGTTTCGCATTTTTATAAGCTTTACTTAAATTTAAAAACTACTCTCGGAAAGACCTGGAACGTAAAGGAACATTTTTTTTTAAATCATGCATTATTAATATATTTAACCCTGTGCTATGTTGCAAAATAGCACTGTTATTTTGACACATTGAGCAATATTAATTACAGTTAATTAAAATACGTACCTCCTTTGTCCATATCCAATTTTTGTTTCCTCTTAATTCCACTTAACAACACGAAAATAATCAGTTAGTTTTTAACGAAAACTTTAGCACCTGAAACAAAGACGTACTGGTTTGTGTACGAATGAGTTTCAACTGGTTTCTCAGCCGGAAGTGAAGTTGGGGAGCGGTAAGTGAGCCGTATCCGTATCAAGTACTTGGTACTGAGTTAAAAATAGCTACATGCATTATGTCTAATGTAACTTTCATTGTTGTACTTTTAACCAGTTTTTTCATTAAAATACTCCTCCGTGCGCGTCCTTGCCCAAGTAAGGAAATCCATTCAACATATACTTTGTTCAACGTCAGCTGCAATCCAAAACTGTATACCTCATATATTGTAGGACATAGTTGTTCATCAATTGTAACGTTTGCTCCTGGTTTATAGCACATAATACAGTTTTACTCACAAATTTATTCCACACTTCAGATACTGCAGCAAACTTATCAGGTTTTTGACGATCTCGACGAGTTGATTTTGAGTCTAATCGAATAAATCGCTTTATTTGGTTGAATTTATCTCTGGACATTGTATCACAAATGAAATTAGGCCTCCATGTGTTATTCCACAATTGATCTACTGGAAAGTTTTTAGCGCTATAGATCCCACCAGCGTACAAACAAGATGTAAACGCATCTAATTCTTCCAAAGAAGTTGTCCATGGACTGCCACCCAATTATCTACTTGCTTCAGCTCCAGTACACTTCATAATATTACGCATAATGTAATTGTCAATAAAAAGCCTCCAAGAACTTGCACAAGTATTGTCAACGTTTCGTTTAGCATATCCGGTTGGCCTAGCTTTTCCTCTAAGTATGTTATCAGAAGATATACGTCCACAACCGTTATTCAAATCACTCAAAATTCTCCATTTAGTACCGTCAACTGCATCATATTCTACACTAATGTTTGATATTCTTGGAAAAGTGGATAAATGCTCATCTTCGTCATCGTCACTATTGGTGCTCGACAATGTATCTTCCAAAACATAGGATGTACCCTCCTCTGTCAGAATCGTTCAAAATTAAAGTATCAGTTTCATGCAGCAGTCCGGTTTCAGTAAGATATTTCGACATCTTGAATATAAAGTACCCAACTAAAGTTGTTGATTCAATGTGTACCAGGGTACTTATTGAAAATATCATTATTGGAAACTATTTCACTTCTTGGAATGTTAATTAGCGCTTAATATGAACGTTTGGAAATTTGTCTAAAGCATGTTGATTAGGAAAGAGTGAATTTTAGCACATACGTCAATATGTGACATATTGTTTGATAGAAAGTGTTAGGTAAGTACCCATGGTTTTTCAAAGCTCTCATCTTACTACGTATGTATTATTTTATTTCAGAATATCTAGTGTTAATATTTTGAAATTGTGTTATCGGTAGTAATACTATAATCAGGTTATAGATAACTTGTTGCATAATTGCAAAGAGTGTCAGTTTGATAGTTTAAATAATCCGCCCGCGAAGGATTATTCTGTCAAACTGACACAATTTGTAATTATGCATGAAGTTTGAGAAGTATAACCAATTATTTTGAGGTACGAATTGTATTTATTGCGATTATTTTTTAAGTAAATTTGACCCAATAAAACAATTTATTAGTTTATTTCATACTGTACTGTAATTGTCAGTTTTACGTCATACTCTAGTTTACTGTAAAACACGTTTTTACGGTATAGTAGCTCTTTACAGTACTCTAGGAATTTTACCGTACTCAATTCAAAGGCAACTGCAGAAAAATTTATTAACAAATTTTTAGAAAATAAACAGATACAGAATTAAAATTGAATTGAAAATAAGACTTAAGGTGAAATTCAACTGAAAAATAAGAGTTAAGGTCATGACTAGAGAGCGGATTTTATGCAAACTGCATATTGCTTATATTTTATAGTACCACCCACGCGTTTCGGTTTTTATACGAATCGCATTAATTATAATTATTTGGCACTAATTAGTTTTTGCATATTTGGTCAAATACTGCATATTTGGCCAAATACTGCATATTTTGATGTTTTACGCATATTTTGCACTTTTTTTGCATAATTTAACATTTTTTTTTCAATTTTTGCGTTGAAACTCAGGTTATGAAATATTTTCGGACTCTTGTTCAAAGTTAGAAATTTTTATATCCTTTTAAAATAAATGTCTTTAAAAGTGGTGTCTAACATCGGCATTAATTCAAGTGCTTGTATCAGTAAAGCGCAATCGGTTTTAAAGAAATCAGAACTGCGCAATCAATTAGCATTTCTAAAAGCACATTATTATTTTGTAAGCGGGACTATTTGTAAATTGAAACGGAAGCATTGCCACTTAACGCATCGATGGAACTAGTAAATAATATTCAAAAATTAATTTATACTGCCCCAGGAAATACTGGAAAAATTATTTCAAATAAATTTAAAGAAATTTTACAAAAAATAGTGGTTATCAGCTGTTAACTAAAATTAACCAAATTTTGACTCTGGACGAAAATCGGAAGATCTGGATGTACAATTAGATTTGTCCATATTAACCGTATTAAAAATGCACCTATAGCGTCTGTAGACGTGGAAAGAAGTTTTTCCACCTATAAATATATACTTTCTGATAGACGTCAAAATTTTCTACCAGAAAATATAGAAAAGCATATAATTATAAATTGTTTTGCAAATCAACGCAATGAAGCATAGGAGTATTAAGTACTTATAATTTAAATTTATAATACCATATGAACACAAATTATTTAGATAAGGTGGCCACGGTAAACAAAATCACTGTCGTTGATAGGTTCAGCTTGCTGTTGGTTCTACATGTCAATCAAATGTCCGTTTCGATTTGAATCAATCATGCAACATACGTTCAGAATTCCAAAGCCACCCTTTATTTAAATAATTTTTGTTCATATGGTAAGTATATTATTATTAATACGTATTATGTTAATTATGTATTATTTTTAACTAATAGTTTCAATTTTTATGTAAATACTTTCTTGTAAAAGTTTTTGCGTATTATGTATTAAATTTTTTATTAAAGATGTAAAAATCACATTTTTATTAGTAGTTTATTTTGCATATTTCGAAAAATAATGCATATTTTCTGCATATTTTACAATTTTAAGTGCATATATATGCACATATTTTGGTATTTTATAATGCATAAAATCCGCTCTCTAGTCATTACAAATACAATTTATACTTAAAATACCAAAAAATACTCAATAAATCGTACAAACACGCCAGCATAAGATCCTCATCAATTTTTTCTACATTATAATGTCGTCGTCATTCACTAAACACTTCATATTCTTTTTTATAACGCTCTTCCGACTTTACGGGAATAAGCTTGGCCGTAGCTTCTCTACATTTTTGTGCAATTTCTTCCGAATGCTGGTGCTTTGCGTTCTCGTTCATTTTAAACTTTTTAACTGTTTGAAAAATGTAAACAAGTCACCTTATCAACTACTCACAATATGCCAACCAGCGGTTTTTTGTTATAATTCGCGAATGTTTGATTGTTTGGACCACATTTTTGGCTTATTTTAAATATTTAAAATTTTATTTTCAGTATGAAATAAAATACGTTACGTCATTCGTCCGGTGAAAAGATATTACGTACTCATTGCGCAATAAAATTAATTACTTATTCGTACGTAATATCTTTTTTACCGGACTTATAACGTAAAATACTATTACCTACGACCAGTACTGTAAATAGTCAAAACACACAGTCGACAATCAATGTAAGATGTCTATAACGCACGGTAAACCAAACGCACAGCTGTAAAATAAATCGCACAGCTTCCTAGCAACCACTTAGAAATTGTCAATAGACGTTGCCATTTTATTCAAAATTTATTATTTACATATTAGACGTTGAATTTTATTCTATATACATATACGTGGCAGATCACATTTATTAGATATAGAATTGCATTTAATATTAAGAATTATTTGGAATTATATAATTATTTGTTCCGTTCCTTCAACCCACTTCTTTTAGCTATCTGGATGTATCATATCATACGTAATAGTAAACATACATAAGGTATAAACCGTGAAACCATTAAAATTAAGTTGGCCGCGATAGAAATTTGCGAACGAACTGTCAATAAACTACGCATTTTATTATCCTTAAAACTGTTTTTGTGGGCGTAAAGTTCTGTTCAATTAAAAAATGTCGAGTGACAGTGAAATAGATTTAACTCCACCCAATATTACTGAAATCGCAGAAATAGCTAAAACAACTTATTTCCGCCGAAATCTGAGAGTCGGAAAAAATATGTACCAAAATTCATGGATTGAGGTTAAACCACGGCGTGAACTCATTTTCCGAGAATGTTATGATGGCATATTCGCAAGATTTGTCAAATAAATGAAGCCTTCTTCAAGTGCTTTTCCTTTTGTTGAGCACCACAATTAATATAAATCATAATATAAACATTGCAAGCTTTTCCAAATTACAAGCCCTATTTAAAAGAAAATCTGACGGATTTAAACACAAAAATCCCAAATTTTAACAAACGAGAACATTAACAGTTTCCTTGAAAATGCACCAGCTTCGTGCGTAACTTTTCCATTCGTGCGTAAAATGCTTCTTACAACACACGTTACGTAATATACTATTAAGTACATATTAGTACAGTAAAATTACAATTTGACGTCTCGTATAGTTTGTATGAACCATTAAAATGATTGCTATGGAAATTGATTAATGTAAAATTTTCTATTGATAAAGTTATTCTAGGTATAATCATAGTTTATCGAAATTATACGAGGTAACTTAACTTAATTGGACGTTCTGACTGGTTGAAAATGATACGAAAAATAATCGCGAATAATAAGTACTTCAAAATAATCAGGTTATATATCGATAACTTGTTGCTACTGTACATTCAGGCTTTGTTTATGCCTTTGTAAAGAATTTTCCAAATTGATTTGATGTTATTTGGATATTATTATTCGATTTGCTAATAGTAAGCATGTATATAGAATATACGAGGGCGATAGCAAAAGATTTAAGTAGTTGCATTTCACAAAATTGTTTACTGGTGCAAACATTGCGTAACGTTAATAATATTTTAAACTTTTACTGGAAAATTCCGATTGTAGTGATTTATTATGACGTATTATCGATTTTGAGATTTATTTGAGAGTAATTATGAATTTTGAAACCGTATTTCAGATATTCTAAATTTTACTCAAACCTTCTTCGACGAGTTTAGTTCGTAACCCTCTTATTTTAATAAACCTACGCGACGCCTAATATGGCTTGAGCATGTACCAGACATTATTCTACTCGACGCAATCGTTCTGTTGCTTGTTTTAATTACCGCCAAAAATTGCTGACAATAAAGTGATGCAGCACGTAAGCTAGTAAAATGGCATACACATTTCATGTAAACGGTAATCTCAAATTACACCGCTCCGAGACTTTTTCTTTTCAGTGAGAAAGCAAGAAAATTGCAATGGAACATATAATTAGACGTCAAAATATATACATGAGCAAAATCAGTTACTTAAAACTAACCTTAGCTCGATCGTATGCCCCTATCCCTATACAACTAAGGATAAACTCGTCGGACACGTTAAACTTTTTGCTAATGGAGAATGTATCTGAATAACTTTTATTTATTCCTTACTATCACCATTATTGCCGATGACATCGCCAATTCTTTTAATGGAGATACTCACTACGAGGATTCAATTCTGCTGTTACGTAACGTAACGCAAGTGAGTTATTGGTGAAGTGCAAATTAAATTATCTGCGCAATGTCTTTTAATTAACAACGTTTGTATTTTTAGTTCAAATGACTGATCAAAAGGATACTGATACACAATAATTAACAAAATAGGTAAATAAAAACTTGCCGTAAATTAATACACAAACAATTTTGTTGTAAAGTAATGTTAGTCAAACGTCCACCTTTGTTAAGTGTTAAAAATCAGGAACAACACCCATACAACGTAATTTTAGTACAAAACTAATAAAGATGTTCCGGACAGGAAATACTGGGAGGCCCATTAGTGTGACAAAGGCTCATATCTCCTTTATTTAAAGAGATACAAAAAAAATTAAATACAAAAGTAATTTTAAATTTTTTTAAATAGAAAACCCTATATATTATTATATATTTAGATTCTACATGCAATTTTAGACACATTTTATGTATAATGTCCTATACCTAAGTGTAACTGTTTTTGACAAATTTCAAATTTTTGTCAAAATGACGTTTGCAGGCCAAAACATAGGTGGAAATCTTTTCTAAACGAAGCCTTTATCAATTAGTTATGGTTGGTTTCCTTGGAAACGGGGGCCTACTCTAATGGGCTGTATTGATATTTTGTAATACATTCATACAGGGTGATCAAAATGGACAATAAAAGTAGATTCAAAAAACCTATAAAGTCATTTTTTTAATGGAAATCCCTATTTTATTAATTCTATCTTATTTAGCATTAAAAATAAGGGTGACTATGTATAAGAGTGTATATTCCAAAAATGTAGTTTTTGAAATAATGACAAATTAACATTTTTTAGTGTAAAAGGCTTCAAGTTTTGTTGTTAGTTGGCCGTGACGGCGGGCGCGGCGAAACAAAAAATCGAGCACTTCAGATCGAAATATTACAAATTATTGAACCCCATATAAATAATTATTTTATAAAACGAACTTAAAGTAAATAATATTTTTTGATTCAACAAATTATGTCCTAATCCTAATCATAAACTTAACACCTCTAATGTAACTAAACCTGTAACTAATTATACAGATAAAAGTACTAGAAACACGTCAAATACGTACTACCTAATAAGTTGTTCGAAATGTCCGCCTCTTTCTTGAATACACAATGCAACATGTCTCTCAAATTCGCTGCTTACATTTCTACACATTCAACACTAATGTTTTGAAAACAGTTTCTAATCCTAATCTTCATGTCTTCTTTTGTTGTAGGCGGTATTTTATAAACCTGCTCTTTGACGTACCCCATATGCTAAAGTCCATTTTAGTAAGATCTGGGGATCTAGCAGGCCAAGCAACAGACCCTCCCTCCCAAACCAACATTCTGGATATCTAGCATTTAAAAAGTTATTATCGGTCCTGTATGATTTACTGGGGCCCCGTCATGAAGAAACTGCATTTCTTGTTGCGTATCCTGTGGCACTTGACGCAACAAATTAGGTAGATGGTTTTGCAGAAAGTCTAAGTATACTTCCCTGTTACTTGTTGATCAAAAAATATGGTCCAATTACATGATTACCGACAACACCTTCCTAAACATTTAAAGACCATCTAGTTTGAGAAGTATATCTTACAAAATGTGGATTTTCGGTAGAATAGTAATGAAAATTGTGTCTGTTTACACTTCCGTTTCTGTGAAATGTGGCCTAATCTGTAAATAAAATAAAATGAACAAAATTTCTTTGTTGGTTTATTTTGGTTTGAGCCCATTGACAAAATTCGAGTCGTCCTTGATAATCTTCAGGAACCAACTCTTGAAGTAGTTGAATGTGATAGGAGTGCATTTTTTGAGACTTCAATGTCCGCTGTACCGTATATCGTTCAACACCAACCTGGGTCGTTGTCCAATATATGGATTTTCGGTAACTGTTAATAGTACATTTAATTGATTTTCCTCAGTCTGTGCACGTTTTTCCCTAGTATTTTTTCATATAACACATTGCCAGTTCTTTCAAAATGCTCCAAAAGCTTTTCAAATGCCCTTGTTTCAGGTTGCCGTCTCTCTGGAAACCGTTGTTGATACAGTCTTCTTGCTAAAAGCGTATTTTATCACTAGCTCCCAAAACAAAAATCATATCAACCATCTCGGCTTTCATTATTCATTATTTACAATTTTAATTCAAGTTTTAAATCAGTTTGCTGTAAAATACACTAATGCATCACACAAATTATCAACTGGCAATAAATAATGACGTTTCTGATGATCTCTATTATTTTATATGCCACGGCTCGCCGTCACGGCCAACAAAACTTGAAAGCCGTATAGCCTTTTTACAATAAAAAATGTTAAATTGTCATTATTTCAAAACTACAATTTTTGGAATATACATTCTTATACAAAGTCACCCTTATATTTAATGCTAAATAAGATAGAATTAAAAAATAGGGGTTTCCATTAAAAAAATTACTTTATAGGTTTTTTGAATCTACTTTTTATTGTCCATTTTTGATCACCCTGTATGAATGTATTACAAAAATATCAATACAGCCCATTAGAGTAGGTCCCCATTTCCAAGAAAACCAACCATAACTAATTGATAAAGGCTTCGTTTAGAAAAGATTTCCACCTATGTTTTGGCCTGCAAACGTCATTTTTGACAAAAGTTTGTCAAAACGGTTAGACTTAGGTATAGGACATTATACTTAAATTATACACTTGAATTAAAGCATTGCATATAATATTGACAAAGAATTGGGATTTGCTTAATTTTATATACTTATCAAAATATAACACTTATTTAAAATAAATATGTAATGTAACTGTTTTAAATCAGTATTAATAATATAATTACTTCTAAAAAAAAGCATAGAAAGTATAATGGAGCTAATAATGTTTATAACTACTGTTGTAATTATTTTGGATTAATCAAAATGATTATATTCCATAGTTAAGTTTAATGATAAAGTAAATTTACTGTTTATTAAAATTTATCAAATACTTATCGCTTTAGAAATAGGATGGTAATAAAACACTTCAATGACATTAACAATTAATAGCAATAGTAAAAATTAACGTAGGTAACCGTTACAATAAAAATTAAAATTTTTATTTTATTCATTGGTTGTAGTTCTATTTTATCAAATTAAAACGTAGGTGTTTTTAGATGAATTGTTGCTAATTATAATTTTTTTTTTACATTACTTATATTATTTATTAGCATGGGTCTGAAGTTATAGAAGTAGTTTTAAAAAGTTTAACACAACATAACATAACCTTCACGCCATTCACTTGCGGTGTAGGCAAAACAATATGTGACTCTTATTCATTTTTTGTTCACAATCCTTCTCAATGCGTTCCTATCTCTGCATACCTCTCTAGCTTCCGCAAGATTGATACATTGTCTCTGACATGTCCTTTTATTTTTAAAACTCCTTATCTTTCTTTCTTTATCATACATTCTATTACATTCAGCCAAGTTTTACGCGGCCTACCAGGCCCAGCTTTACCTCTAACCTCACCCACATATATTTGCTTCGTTAATCTTGCGTTGTTCATTCTGTGACCAAACCAACTTAATGTACTATATATCTACCCATCATTGTCCTTTCCTCATCACACTCCGTCATTATATACTTATTCTTTATCTTATCCCTTATCGTTTTACCACATGCGCTTCTCAGGAATCTTTTTTTGGCATATCCATGTCTCACTTCCATTCGGAACTGACGGGACAAACACGCTACTATAGATTGTTCGTTTCGCAGCTAGGCTCATGCTTTAGTTTTTCATTATCATCCTTATACTGCTAATCACTTCCTTCCAGCATTGACCCTTCGTCCAATCTCGCTATCCATTGCACCGTCTGCAGTAAACGTTCTACCCAGATATACCAACTCGTCCGTTTGATCCACAATTTCATTTTGGAGAGTAAATACTCCATTCTCCTTTTCACCTTCTCGATTGAACATCACAAATTTAGTTTTGTTCACGCTTACCTTTAGGTCCATGCTCTCACAGACTGCATGATACTTCCTCAGAGCAGTGTGTAGCTCATTCGCACTGTCACTTAATAAAACTGTATCATCTGCATACACCAGAACCCGTACATTCACGTCACCAACCATTACACCATTTGTATCGGTACTTGCTTGCCTAACACATTTATCCATCTATACATTGAACAATCACGGTGACATCACACAGCTTTGTCGCACTCCTACCTCAATATTAAAGTATTTGCTTACACCTCCTCTCACTCTAAAACATACCCGGCTACCACTGTATACTGCTCTTATTCCGTTTTTTAGACCTCGTTCATTTAATATTTCCCACAGCTTCTCCCTATTCACTCTGTCATATGCTTTCTCCAGATCTAGAAACGCACAGTACAGCTTCTTTTTTACACTTAAACACTTTTCGATCACCTGCTGGAGGGCAACCACCTGCTCAACACATCCTCTACCTGGCATGAAGCCAACCTGTACATCCCATATCTTAGTTTGTGTAGTTTCTCGTACTCTGTCAATCAGTATTCTTCCACATACTTTACTAGGTACACTGAGTAAACTTATTCCTCTGTAGTTCTTGCAATCACTCCCGTTCCTTACCCTTATACGGTGATACAATGATCGCGCTCTTCTAATCACTCGGCACTTTTCTACCCTCAAGGCATAAATTCAAAAATTCACACAATCTTCGTATAAGCTTTCCACCTCCATACTTTAGCATCACCACTGATTTCATCTACGCCTGCTCTTTTGCCGTTTTTCAACCTTCCCACTGTTTTCTCTACCTCATTTATCTCAATATCCTTCACAGTTTTATGGATTATTCCTTCTCTCCTTATTTTACCCTTCAGCCTTATTTTCCTCACTACTGTACAGCTTTCCGAAATATTCTTGCCAGCATTTCCTCACTTCACAATCATCCTATACTATTTCGTTGCTCGTATTCATCACTCCTGCAGTGTTCTGTTTTGGGCCACGTTTTGTATTATTGACCAATTTGCAGAAGAGTTTTTTGTTTTCCTCAAAATCATTCTGCATTTTCTCTCCTTCCACAGCCATCGCTTCCTCTTTACTTATTCCCACTGCCTCTTTCGCTTCTTTGTTTTAATCTGTGCACCTCATACAATCGTCTTTTCTCGGTCTCAATTTTTGCAGTAATCATTGCCGTGCACGCATCTTTTTCTTATATACTGACGTTTTTACCGATTCATTCCACCAAGCACATTTTTTCTATCTACCTAGAGTCGATCTTCCACACATCTGCTTGGCACAATTGACAACAGAGTTTTTCAAGCTTATCCACGCACTTTCAACGTCAGTGTCTTTTATTTGTTCGTTCCACACTGTTTTACTCACAGCAAACATGTAAACCCACATACAAGGCAAACACGAAAGTAAGCGCCTAAGCACAAAACATGTGAAAACCGTAAAGATACTAACACACAAACAATTAATCATACAAATTCGCAAACCCCAATAAGAGAGAAACTGGCCAACAAGCACCACAAACAATCAAGAAAACATATCAAAAAACTAAACCTTGCAGAAAAACTAATACCACATCCACGCATATGCAAACAAGTAAACACCCAAACATGCGAAACGTGCAAACAAACAAACACGTAACTCGCAAGGCAAAATAAACTAGTACCAAATTCTCAAAATTAGAAAACTTGTAGGAAACAATGAAAAAACATACCAAGGAAGCTAAAACGTGCAGTAAGAAACAACCTAAATGCCCAAACCAAATAAACTAAACAATTTATTTAACATATAAACAAGTACGCAAACACTTAACCATATAGATATACACACCTATCCGTACGCGAATATGCACACAGAAGATCAAACATATACGCTAACAAAGGAACTCACAGACAAACAAATATTCGAAAACACTTTCAAACAGGCGCACTTTTTGAACTTAGTATTTTTAGTAATCACATAATAATAAGTATTGTAGCGTCCCCCAGGTACCCTATCTTGAAAAGCGTAATTTGAACTTATTTGCAATAATGCAACTTCAAGAACAAAACAATCGCTAACTGATTTATCTTGACTTGACTGACAATAATGTCACTATTACTCAAATTAATTGCCTGCCTCACTTTGACTTTCCGGGTAATAATTAAAACATTAGAATTTATTTAAATGCCTGATATTTAATTACTCGCAAACCTCAAATCTGATCAAACGAGGTGGCCATATAGTGTTAGGTACGTTGTACTATCTAAATGAGATAGTCTGGATGAGGTACGTGTTGTACCATGCGGGGCAGGTAAAACAAAATGAAACTACTCAAATTAAAATCAATGAACTTTGCGCAGTGGTGGTTCAGCCCGTTAATCTACTATTGTGGGAAAGAACCACCAATAAATCCCACTTTATTCATAAATAAGTAATTGCACAAATACATTAATAAATCAAATAACACAAAAAAAAAACAATGAAAAGGTTAAATATATAACAAAACACCATTAAATCAGTTTAAAATGTATACACAATTATAACATTAAGAGAAAATGAATAAAAAGCAGTTTAGTTACACAGAAACATAATAATGAAAAAACATATGTAGTCTCACGCACAATTTGGTGATAAATAATCAAAATAAAAATCATAATAAAAACCATAATACCAAACATGTGGCCCTGTAAAACCAATCATTAAGTAAATAAGAACATAAAACAATAAAGCAAATTACGGTACATATAAAATACAATAACAGTAAAGTTGCACAGGTAATAAGGTAAAGGCGAGGAATTTACAAGTACCCAATTATTTAGTGGCAACTAAAGCACTAAATACATAAGTCGCATTGTAATAAAGCACATACAAATAGAAATTAACTCGCAGGCAAATAACTGACAAAAAAACTCATTAAAACAAAGCCTTACAAGGGTAAGTTATAAATAGATCACTAACATTAGAAAATACCGTGCTCCCTTCTCCGATTACACACTCATCTATATAACAAATAAAAACAATAGAAATAAAAATTCGATGTGTTTAATGGCCTGGTTTGGGAGTATGTACCAACTGGCTATTGCCTTTTACAATTAATAACCAGCGGCATCTTATACCCATTCACCAGCCACCTCTACACAATTATAAATATAAACAGCAACCAACAATGTTAATTCGCACAAATACCAGAGTGAGAGGGCCCTATACTGTCCTTTTATTTTAGCAGATTTCAGCTTAATGGGCCTGCGTACGAATAAGATACCTTTACAAGACTTACACTAGAATAAATATTCCCTTAATTGATCACCGACACAAATCGTTAACCTACGCGGTTTAACTTCAGAAAGGGTGACTGTTATCTATAGATTAATATTTGGAACACACATTGCAACTAACACTCGAAAGAAAAGACGAATTAGTGTTGGCTAATTCAAAATAAAATGTACACTCACGAAATATTTTTAAAAACAAACGGTTTACAACGAAGGTATTTACTTAACCCAAAAATCGATCTGGCTCGATTGACACTCTAACTGTAATTTCCTTTTCCCCGATTCCAAACTAACTATGTCTACTCCCCAAAAATCAACCCCCGTCTTTCAAAAGTAATAAAAAAACAAGAAACATTAATTTATGTTGGAACAGTTTCATACTAATTATTGCACATCTTAATTTTAAAAATATGTATTCGTCTGTAACAGCCTTATATTTACGTCTCTCGAGTTTCCAATTAATTATCAAACAAAGATATCTTTTGATCGCGATCTGCCCAGCCGTAATCAATCATTAGAGCAATGACATTTTTAGATCAAGGGCGCACACAAGAAACATTCCAATGATTCGTTACGCCCCTTCAGTAAAGCATTTTTAAGCGTGCACCTGCTACCCACCCCCCAACATGTGTTTTACAATACATATTAGTTACAAACAATCCTACATTCCTTAGATAAAAATATATAAATAAAAATATTTTGAAAACATTAGCAAATTACGACGTATTAACAAGATATTAAAAATCCACTAATTATCTTTTCTATCGTGGTAACAATGGCGATTTGACAATAATAACATTAATAAAATTTTCGCGGTTCGCTACCTACAGTATGAGGCAATTTTTTTTTCTGGAATTTCCCTGGGACTATGCAATAACTTTGAATCGTTTTAAGAGCTTTACCCGAAACCACAAGTGTGACCGTTGGTACAAAAAATGCCTATTTATTCTTGTGTGCAAATATTCATTTAGATAATTAAAACGTTGCGCTGCGTGTACGATGTGGTATGAAATAGTTGCTCACTGAGTCATAAATCAAAATGTCCTGACACAAAAATATTTAAAAAATGCTACCTTTGGAATAAAAGAAACCAAATGGCCAACAACTTTTTCTTTAAACAGTTTCGATTGTTTCGTCCCATCAGAATGGTCATAAAATTTTAGGTGACCGAAATTTATACTTATGTGGGATTATTTTATTAATTATCCGACAGTAAATCATCTTTCTTAATTGAGAATGTTTTGGTTGTGACTCTACATATACATTTAGAAAACGAGACGGGGTGTCCAAATGCAGTACGTATAACGTTCATTGCGATCGCAAAAACTCGAAAATTCTTATTATTAGTAATATCACCATCTTTATTTTTTCTCCAGAATCACTGTCGCCAACATAAAATAAAACTAAAAACTAAAACTATCTTGGTTTAATTTTAATATTTAAATAATTGCTACTTATTATTATTTTTGAAAAGGGTGACTTGATCAAGAGTGTTCTTAGCAATGATTCAAGAATTTTTTTTACTTTTTAGTGATTTTATGTTACGGGTTTATTTTTATACTTTTAATTTAATGCTATTGATTATTAAAATGCATGTAGCCTTTTTAATATACATCCACAGATACTTTTAATCATTTAATCACGATAATTAATTTGCTGTGATTTATGACTTGTTACACCAGTACCACAGAGTAAACTAGGTGAATGCTAGTGCATTACAGGACTTTCTTGCAAAATACTAAAAAATATATGGGGTATTATTATACCTTTGAAATATTTAGTGAAAACCAAAAACTGACTCTAATAACTCCCTCCCCCCTCTCCGAGACAACCAGACATCATGACGGATATTGACGAAACTTGGCCAAGAGTTGTTAAATGAGCTAATAAGTCGATTTAGCGATAGCGAAAAAAAAGTCGCTTGCATAACCTTTTATACCTACATACGTACATGTAGGTTGAAAGTTAAAAATAGATATCTCGCTTATCTTTCAAGGTAACTACGGACTGTTTCATATCAGTTTAAAGCAAATTTCGCTCCCTTTCAAATAAAGTAAGAGTATGTGTATGTTATACCAGCAATACGAGGAATGTTTTCAATTTCCGGAAAAAACCGGAAGTAGTGTTTTCATCAGGATAATATCATTTCATTAGCGCAAATGAACAAAGTTTATTTCCAAAATCCCAAGTTTGTAACCAAAATAGTTATAAAGGTATAACAATATTAATATTAAATATTTGAAAATTCATATCTCCTATACTTTAGAAGAAACAAGTTAGTTGCATTCATAAGAGTGGCTGGTTGCCTACAAAACATAAAAAAACAAAAAAAAAATGCTTGGAGAGATTTTCGAATAAATCAATTTTGAATAATTCCTTATGTTTGGATCTTTAAATGTAGGCAAATTTATATCATAATTTATTACATAAAGAAATCTCTTTAAAGAACCTTTATTTAACTGCCCATATCTATTTCCAATTCTTTTATATCTTGAACGGTATCGGAAATATAAATTTCTACAAAAAAAATGTATATGTGACTGTAACTGCGGCCATATTCTGTTTTGAAAGTTTTAAAAAAATGCAAAAAATTGCATTTCATGCGAGTTATTGATGATCTGAATTTCAATTTTCTGTGTTAAAATTTGAAAATTTGCCCCCAAAATAGCACCCTTATTTTCACCCCCTGTATACCTATTGCGTTTAAAAGCTTGTTTTGTCAACATAATTGTCTCGTAGGCCTTCATTTCAAATTTCATCAAAATCGTCCGTATTGTTTCGGCTGGCGAGTGATCACAGGCACACACACAGACATTTTGAAAAAATTTCTAAAATTTATTTTTTCGGGTTCAAGGAGTCGTAAAACATCAAAATAACGCAACTTATTTTTCCGATTTTTTCGACCGAAATAATCAGAAAGAAAGCTTGGGTAATCTTGAAGATCTTGCTAGCACACATCTATTCCGCCATGTTTTTGGTAGTAGATCAGTGGCAGCGGCACTGAATATTTTTTCGGTAATGCGACACAGTGTGTGGTGCATCTAAATGCGAATAAATAAAGTTTTGTGGAATTACTTATCAAACAATATACAAATGACAAAAATTTACGTATAACTTTATATTTTCATGTAAAAGAGCATGAAGTTGCTTTTATGTACCACAAATTCCTGAGTAACCCGATTACCTCAGTTCAAAAGTGATTAATTTCGGAGATACAGAGTGTCAAAAATACAATTTGGATTTAGTTTTTCATAAATAATTTTTGTAATAATTGGTATGTTGTTACAATATTCGGTTAGGGGGGGGGGGGGTGGAAAATTAAAATCTGCTCTCATTTTCAATGTAAAAGTGAGAGGGCGCCACCCGCGTTACTTTGCATACATGTAAAACGAAATCACTTTTTTGAGTCACAATGTATTTAACTTTTAAATGAAAATTCCTATTCTCCAACGTCTGTCAACTAAGAAATGTATTCCTGGTAAGAGTTAATTTGAGCAACCGTTTCTGAGATATGTGGATTTAAAATTTACTCAAACTCACTATTGCATTGCATTGTCACAGGAATAACACCAAAAATTACAATAACAAGTTAAATGTACTATAATCGAGTAAAAACAGTTAATAAATGTATCAACAACAAAAAGTTAATGAAAAAAAAATGCTTACAACAAATGTTCAAAACAATCTCCATTTTCGTATGTACACAAAGATTAATACGTCGTAAAAAATTAAATTGGACTCTCTGGAGCATTTTGTCATTATTCCTCAAAGCGTCAATACTAGTTTGAATACGCCTCCTTAATTCATTTTCTGTATGTACTAGCGTAGAATACAGAACGGTTTTCACTTTTCCCCACAGTAAGTAATCCATCGGGTCATGTCAGGGGATCGAGCTAACCAATTTGCGTGTGCATAATTGCCTCTACCTATCCATCTATATGGATACTGTTCGTTCAAATAATTACGTACGTTTAATGTAAAATGTGGAGGCGCACCATCGTGCATAAACCAGATTCCCTTCGAAGTTGCAAGATGTTCCATATAATTTGCGCCATTTAGTCGAGGTGGTAAAATGACTTGATCAATTATGAAAGTGTCAATGATTCCTGCCCACCTTAAACTCATGCTGATAATGGGTAACTTTAGTCGCATGAGGATTTTCTTCAGCATAGACTTGTCGTTGTGCACTCCTCGTGAAAGTAGCTTCATCTGTGAATAAAGTTCTTCGTGTCAAGTGTCTATCTTGATTTCTTTGTTCTTGGATAAACCGGTAGAAGCCTAGACGTGCTTGAAAATCATGGGGTAAAAGATCTTGTACTCGTTGAACATGAAATAGATGCAGTAGTTGTTCTCTGGTTACCCTATTAACAATATCTTTGCTTACCCCTAGCTGTAAGCCCAATCTTCTGCTGCTGAGTTTTGGATTTTCTTCAATCCGATTTAGAATATTTTTCTCGACCTCCGGAGTTCTTATCATACGCGCAAACCTGTCCGTTTCACGAAGATGTCATTCAACTGCCACAAAGGCTTTGTGGTTTGGTAATCTTTCGATTGGGAAATCTTTCACTGTAGACCCTGCAAGATTCTAAACATTTTCCTTGGCAATATCTAAAACCAATAACATATCGGTCATTTCTTCGGTGGTATACTGTACGGCCATGATAAATTGTTTGATAATTTACGGCACTTGCTAATTCTCATTCTCAACAATGTATCAAGAGAATCAACAAAAGAACACCGTTCACAATGAGAGACCTTTCACGAACTTCACCTACCAAAAGATAGGCCGTAATTCATGCTATTATGATCAAAATGTATGGTTGAATTTTTAGTATTACAATTTTTTTAGATTCAATTTGACAGTACTTTTTAGTGACAGTTATTTTATTAAAACGCCTTCTCTTCATGTTGTGTTGAATTGCAGGCATACACGAAATGAATTTTTTAAATCCAGATATCTCAGAAACGGTTACTCAAATCATCTTTTACCAGGTATACAGTTTTTAGTTGTAAGACGTTGGAAAATATGAATTTTTATTTAAAAGTTAAATACATTGTGGTTCAAAAAAGTTATTTCGTTTTAAATGTATGCAAAGTATCACAGGTTTAAATTTTACATTGAAAATGACAGCAGATTTTAATTTTCCACCCCGCAAAACCCCCCGTAGCCGAATATTGTGACAATACACCAATTATTACAAAAATTATTTATGAAAAACTAAATCCAAATTGAACTTTTGACACTCTGTATCTCCGAAATCAATCACCTTTGGACTGAGGTAAGTCGAGTCGGATCGTCAAAATTTAGGCTCAGGAATTTGTGGCAGCATTTTTTCCGCACCTTCTAGAGACACCCTGTATATCCTAATAATTTTCAAAGATGACGGTTAAATTTGCAACCAAACAGTTCAGTCAAACCGTGGCTACAACTTAGAGGCTATACATTAGATTTGGAGAGTTAGTGAGTAGTGCCACCTCAACCGCCGACTTTGTGGAAATGCTGAATAAATTATTTGATTTATTAAATTCTTCACATACATCAAACGCAAAAGAGTTCACTAGAGCATTTAAGGGTGAAGAATGCCAGATAGCTTTCTTAAAAAAATGCAGTGAATTTTTCAAAAATTTAAAAGTTGTTGGTACATTTGGCCTATATGTAACAAACCGTATCAACTTCTTGAATTGTTTTCAAATTACTTTGAATGGTTTGCTGCACTTATGGGAAAATTCCCTCTGTTTGAGCAAAATGGAAATTGCGTAAATCCGATCCCTATTTAGTTCTCAAGAAGTTTCAAGATATCGAATTAAATAAATACATTCTGGACCTGATAATTGCGAAGGAGATTCAGAAAAATTATTGTTAAAATTAAATCATCTGGATAATATGATACAAGAACCTGATGAGCCATCAACATCTCTTTTACAGATGCTTTTATTTCAATTAGCGGTGATTATAAAAACGACGATCTGCTTAAACAGAACTTTGAAAAACACCGCTGCCAATTGTATCAATACTTCCACATCAAAAAATCGGTTTTTTCTAAATAACTCGAAAACGATTAACTTTACAAATAAATTATAAGAATGCTTTTCGATCAGAAATTTGATCTAATACCATTTCAAAAAATCGTGTAAACGTGTTCCAAAATCTAGTTTTTTGGAAATATTTCGAAAATGACAATATTTTAGAAAAAATTGCGAAAACACTATCAGAAATTTTATTTCCTATCTAATGGTATAACACACAACACACACCCACATACACACATACACACACACACACGCACACGCACGCACACACACACACAGACACACAGACACAGACACATAGACACACAGCTCCACAGACGCAAAGGCGCACGGACACACGGACGCACGGTCGCCCGGACGCTCAAACGCACAGGCGCACAAACGCACAAGCGCACAGACGCACTGACACACAGTCGCACAGACGCACAAACGCACAGACGAACAGACGCACAATCGCACAGACACACGAACGCACGGACGCACGGACACACGGACACACAGCCCCACAGACGCAAAGACGCACAGACGCACGGTCGCACGGTCGCCCGGACGCTCAGACGCACAGGCGCACAGACGCACAAGCGCACAGACGCACAGGCGCACAGACACACAGACGCACAGACGCACAGACGCACAGACACACAGACACACAGACACACAGACACACAGACACACAGACACACAGACACACAGACACACAGACACACAGACACACAGACACACAGACACACAGACACACAGACACAGAGAGCCACAGACACACATACACACAGAAACTCAGACACACTGACAAACAGACACACAGACACACAGACACACAGACACACAGACACACAGACACACAGACACACAGACACACAGACACACAGACACACAGACACACAGACACACAGACACACAGACGCACAGACGCACAGACGCACAGGCACACAGACACACAGACACACAGACACACAGACACACAGACACACAGACACACAGACACACAGACACACAGACACACAGACACACAGACACACAGACGCACAGACGCACAGACGCACAGACGCACAGACGCACAGACGCACAGACGCACAGACGCACAGACACACAGACACACAGACACACGACACAGACACGAGACACGCAGACACACACACAGACACACAGACACACAGACGCACAGACGCACAGACGCACAGACGCACAGACGCACAGACGCACAGACGCACAGACACACAGACACAGCACACATACACGACACACAGACACACGACACAGACACACAGACACACAGACACACAGACACACAGCACACAGACACACAGCACACGCACACGCACACGCACACGCACCACCACACGCACACGCACACGCACACGCACACGCACACGCACACGCACACGCACACGCACACGCACACGCACACGCACACGCACGCACACGCACACGCACGCACGCACACGCACACGCACACGCACACGCACACGCACACGCACGCACGCACACGCACACGCACACGCACACGCACACGCACACGCACACGCACCACACGCACAGCACACGCACGCACACGCACACGCACACGCACACGCACACGCACACGCACAGCACACACGCACACACACATACACACATACACACACACACAGACACACAGACACACAGACACACAGTCACATAGACACACAGACACACAGATACACAGACAGACACAAATTTAGTTTTTGGACGTTTCCGAACATCTTAAAGCGATTGAGCAAATAAATTTTTGAAAATTCTTTTAGCGATACAGTACTTCCCATCCGTTGGATGTAGAAGTAATATATATGTGGCTATTTAATCAAAAAATGCCTTCAGGTTCACTCTTGTCAAGCATGTGAGTTATATGCGAATGAAGTGAGAAATATAAACGATACAAGATTATTCTGCTTTTTCAAAGCTTGCAAAAGTAGCGATGAAAATACATTTGGTAAGCTCACTTGAAATAATATTTCTACGATACTATGAACAGTTCAGTGTTTCATGTAATATAATTGAAAAATTCATGTCACTATCGATCGATCAACTTAACCCTTGTGAACAATTTCCGATTAATTATTTAATTAGGTTATACTTTAGAGTGAGATTGTTTTCTACAGTAAAAGACATTAATAGAAATTTCAGAGTAGTTCCAAGAAACAAATTAATTATTTGGAAAAACCAATAGGTAGGTACAATTATTTTTAATTTATGTTTGAAAGTTTGATGTTAATATTCTTTCATTTCGTATGTCTACTTGTTTTTCAGCTAATAAAAGAATGGTTCTATCTTGTTGTGTTGTGTTTTTCACAAAAATTTGACTTCAATCGTTGAGTGAAAGAGTCGTTATTCAAATATTTCAATTTAATCAATGGCTAGAATTATTGAAGCCCACCCTGCTAAATTTACTAAGGCAAATCTGTGTTCTACTACCAAAACATTCAAAAAGATCAAAGATTATTGTTCATTCTGTGCCAGTACTACAGTTATAAATAAAAAATTCCGCGGCAGAATTTTATTGAACAGAAAATGTAATGTACCGATATTCCTATAACAGTATGGCTCTATATTTGTTGAACTGCAATGACGTGACTTTCTCTAATTACAAAGAATACTTAGTAATTACTTTACTTAGTTTGCTAAAACTAAGTATTTTGGGGTGCTATACTACAAATAGTTGAGCAGTAAGACAAATATTTATTGTTTCTGTTTAACAAAATTCAGATTGCAAATTGTTGCTAACTGCAATCCAAAAAATTGCATAAATATTTGTAGAGCAATAAATTTTCCACATAATTAGCTGAAAGAAAGAGTATTTTTTATGCTCAATATAGATTACGTAAACCTTAATTATTGCAGGTAAATGTTACAATCTTATCGTACACAAATGTTAATACTCGTTAAATTACTTCTATTAAAAACAATTAAGTAATTTGCATAACAAACGTAATTTCATGTAACTATTTTTCATCAAAGCTATGTTATTGTGTGTTTAATTAACAACTTTCTCCTGATACACACAAGATAGAAATATTTGCATGATCTCAATTCATTATTGATTCATTGACAGAGGCGTAGCTACAGGGGCAGCAATCGCAGCACGGCACCAAACGTCGTGCAAGCCGCTGGTCATATTAGGGCACATCGTGACGTATATCGCACATGTCTAGATCGCTAAATACAGCGGAAACGAACATGCATCGTAAAAACAAAAGAAAACTATTTAAAAAGTCATATTACAATATCTAGCACTTTTTGTTCAGTACTTTCTAGCAAAAATCGCCTGCCGATCCAAAGTCAGCGGACAGTGAGGCGTCGAATTACTTAATTTACATAACATGTAAAATAAAAGAAAGAAAGGTTCCACTGCCCACAGCGGATGTGAAATTGAGTATTGTATTACTTGCGATAAGGCCAATAATATGCAATTTTCAAATAACATAATAATATACAAAAACAAATACGTGTAATCGTTTTAAAATAATATTTGCTTAAATTTAATGCTAAGTTAAGGCGCCTTTTGAAGAGAATGTCTTAAGTTAATGCGCTTTCTCAATAGTCTGAACATTCTGAAGTCCCTTATTAGCATTCATCGGTATCCAGATTATTTTCCATTCTTTGTGAGTGACTGTGTGCCTGCTATTACACTTCATTATTAGATTTGTTCTTTTTTTTCTACCTTGTTTCTAATTCTAATTCATTGGTGGTTTCCGTGAAATCGCAAGTAAATTTTCAAGTGTTTTAATGCAAAATACGTATTTACTAAATGCCTTAAATAATGAATAATCGAAAACCTAGCGGTTGGGATTTTCACAAGCGCCGATTAGAACAACAATCGAAGAAAACTAAACTTCCAAAAATTAGTACCTACCTTTTTTGACGTAACGCCTTCAACGAGCACTGCAAATACCAACAAACTTTCAACCGAATCCGAAACATAACATGATACTGTAACCAACGTGGAAATGAAAAAAAAGTATCGTAGATTTAGACACTTGTAATGTATTAATTGCTCAAAGTCAAGAACCAGAACCGCTATCACAAGAAGCTCTCCATTATTATAAATCGACAGAGGCCTACAGGGACACCGCTCTTTTTCCTTCCATAGCACGGCATGAACAAATAAAGCGCAACTAATTTTTCAAGATATCTCAAATAAATCGGACGAGAACCAGAAGTGTTTTAGGATTTTTGGCGACCGTTTTGGGGCAGAAATACCCTACAGACATTGGATTTTATTCGGATCACATGACAGTACAGCCTCACACGCTCATTAAAAGGTTTATTATTAATTATGGTCCTGTTGCCCGCGACGGAAGCGGAAGATGTTTTTCATTTTTTATGACAGCATCTGTAAGTGGTTTGAAAGTGTCCAGACAGTGGTTGTGTTATTCTAAGAAACTGAACGTTTGTTACTGTGAACCTTGCTGGTTGTTTGGTGATAGATCAAAACAGTATTTCAAAATTCATTGGATACATCGAATTTCCAATTGGACTACTTTATCCAGAAAAATTAACAAACACGAAATTGCTCATTACCACATTGAAGCTTGCGCAGCATATGATACTTGGTAGTCGTAAATATGTACAAACTCTCATTTGGGATCTACTATTCTAAAGGAATCAAGTGAGGTAAGTTTTACGACGATTAATTGATGTTACATTAATGTTGGCCATGCGAAATTTCCCATCGTGCAAAATGGGATACAGACAACGTATTAGGTGGAAACTTCTTGTCCGTAATTAATTTACTCGCCCCCTACGACATTGTTTTGCAGCAACTATTAGAAAAACCAAACGATCAGTTAAATATTTAAGTCCTACGTTGCAAAATGAACTGATAACTGCAGAAGCAACACAATTGGAAAGTGAAATTTTTTATGAGATAAGAGAAGCAACTTTTTTCAATTATTTTGGACACGACTCAAGACATCACCAAAATAGACCAGTTAAGTTTAGTGTTCCGGTTTACAAAAATTATTAAGGATGAGAATTAAATGCCCAAAGGTATAGAAATCATGGAAGTTTTTACTGCTTTAAAGAATCATAGTGCATCGGAATTACTAACATTTATAAATGATATTTTTATTCAAAAAATCACACTCGCGAAATGTCGTGGACCAGGATACGACGATGCTAGCGTAATAAGTGGTGTATATGATGGGTTATAACCAAAATATTAGAAATTGGAAAAAATTCTCACTGTTTTGATGTTGTTGATAAACGATGTCGTAAAGTGCCTCAACGGTATCCAGGTTTTTTGATAATGTTAATCATGTATATGTATTCTTCTCAAATAGTATAAAAATGTGGTATATGTTGAACTATTAACCCGTTAGAGGTACTACATTGAAAAAGTGTAACCCCACATGGTGGTCTTCAAGATTCGATGCTTTGATAGCTTTAAAGTTCAATTATAAAGAAGTTTTGCAAGCCTTGACAGACAGCTAAGCCTAGTGAGAGATCATGAAGCTCAAGGATTAAAGAAAATTCTCGAAAAAATTTATTATGTCATTTTATCCAAATTACTAGCGTGGAGCTTCGCTCCGCGCTATGGTCACAACACACCTCAATAACCGTTTACGATATTTATTTAAAGGTAAAATTTTTCTTTAAAAAAATTTTAGTTGTGAAAAAATGCTAAAATTATGCTTTTTTTTAGTTAGAAGAATAATTCGTCGCTCCGTGGACATGTAAACGCTACGGATTTAAAATCGTTTTCGAGTCACACGTTTTAGAATACCTCTGAACGTAATTTGATCGTGGTTATTTTATTTTATCGAAAATAAGGTATATTTTGTGTAAAATGGTATAAATGTATAAAATATAATTAAAATGACAAGAAAGTATTGCGGTCGAATAAAAATAAAAAAAAACAAGTTGCGTTATTTTGTTTTACGACTTCCTGAACCCTAAAAAATAAATTTTAGAAAATTTTTCAAAATGTCTGTCTGTGTGTGTATCTGTGTGTGTGTGTCTGTGGTCACTCGCCAGCGGACGATTTTGATGAAATTTGAAATGAAGGCCTACGAGACAATTATGTCGACAAAACAAGCTTTTAAACGCAATAGGTGTACAGGGGGTGAAAATAAGGGTGTTATTTTGGGGGCAAATTTTCAAATTTTAACATAGAAGATTGAAATTCAGAGCATCAATAACTCGCATGAATTGCAATTTTTGCAATTTTTAAAGTTTCAAAATTGAATATGGCGGCAGTTACAGTGCCATTTTTTGTAGAAATTTATATTTCCGATACCGTTCAAGATATAAAAGAATTGAAAATAAATATGCGTAGTTAAATAAAGGATTTCTTTACGTAATAAATTATTATATAATTTAAGGGTCAAACTTAAGGAATTATTCGAAATTGATTTATTCAAAAATCTCTCCAAGTAATTTTGTTTTTTTATACTTTGAATGCAACTAACTTGCTTCTTCTAAAGTTACTAGTATAGGAGATATGAATTTTCAAATATTTAATATTAATATTGTTATACCTTTCTAACTATTTTGGTTACAACTTGGGATTTTGAAATAAACTTTGTTCATTTCCGCTAATGAAATGATATTATCCTGATGAAAACACTACTTCCGGTTTTTCCGGAAATTGAAAACATCCCTCGTATTGTTGGTATAAAATACACATACATGTACATATGTAGATGTAGAAGGTTATGCAAGCGATTTTTTTTTTCGCTATCGCTAAATTGACTTATTAGCTCATTTTACAATTTTTGGCCAAATTTCGTCAATATCGGCCATGATGTCTGGATGTCTCGGAGAGGGGGTTATTAGGGTCAGTTTTTGGTTTTCATTAAATATTTCAAAGATATATTTTTTAGTATTTTGCAAGAAAGTCCTGTAATGTACTAGGATTCACTTAGTTTGATTATATGTTTGTTATACCTTTGTTTAATAACATGCAATACATTAAGATATAAATTTTATCTGAATCTTATGATAAGAAAATTAAAAGATAAATTGTGCTTTTTTAACGCTTTATTGGCACGCTTATAAAAAACGGTTCGAAAATCAAACTCTTTAACAAAAAAACCTGAAATGAGTATTCTTGTAGGTCGACTAACACATAAATATACTGAAGTGAACAAAAAAAATCAAAGAAAATAAACATATACGAGAAAATAGACGTCAAACATACAGTACCTTTTATATTGAAAAACATGCTGTGCATACATCTCGCATGATCTTTACATGCATGGTTGTTACATTTTTGACACATTTTTCTAGTGGACTTATTGCGGCTTCTGGGACAAATGCGGCAACGACGAATGCAATTAAATGGCGTTTGGGGTGAAGGAGGGGGTAATATCTCGCCTAATCCAAGTAGGTGTCTTGCTCGCTGGCAAATTTCTCTTGATATATTTGGAACAGTTGACCTGTATTCAATTTGGCGTTTCATAAAGTTCGTAAGCAAATTTTTCGATAAAGTCAGATCTCAAGACTTTATCTTCAGGGTGATTAGTTTTGTACACACAGGCAGCGTTAATCCCACTTATATTCAGCAAGCCGTAAAATACGACCTTTAGCCATCTGTTTGTTGTTCTCGCTAAATTGTATGTTGTAGCAGGATATTATGTCAGGTAACACCTTTTCGCCAGTTTCCAAATCAGTGGTAGCGTCATCATGTATTGACGAAATTAGTATGACGGCCTTGTTTTTTTTTTTTGAGAATACGACACCATTGTGTAATTTTCCTGAAAACCAAAAACTGAAGCCTTTTCTGTCTGTTCTTCTTGTCCGTTTCTTTTTGGTAAAAATTCAAGCGGTATTTCGCGTTTATTCTTTTGCATAGTTCCAACATACGTAAGCTTCTTTTCCTCTAGTAATTTTCCTGTTAGTGGTATACTGGTAAACCAGTTGTCGCCAGTTATGTTCGGCTTTGTACCTTCTACAGGATGCACCAGTCGTAGAATAATAATTTCTGGGGAATTAGTAACCTTGTATGGTCTGTCAGGTTGAGTACCTATGTAGGGTCCTAAATGAAATGTATACGCAGTTTTTGCATCTACTAATGCAAACATCTTCACGCCATATCTTACAGGCTTGCTGGGTATATATGGCTTAAAAGCACAGCGACCTCGAAAAGATAACAAGTGCTCATCGATGTCAAATATTCAATTTCAACAAAATTGTTTTGGAAATTAGGCACGAGTGTTTCAAAAACCTCTCTTATGTGAGCAAATTTATCGATTTCCCTTCTATCATTTCTTAACTTAATATCGTCAAACCTTATGCATCTTATGAGAGATCTGAACTTCTTTTCACTCATTGCCAAATAACACAATTCCACGCCATTGCCTTTTGAGTTATCCCAGATTTTATGAGCGTTTTTTCTAAAACTTCTCAATGTTTCAATTAAAAAAAAAATCGCAATAAAGGCACTGATTTCTCTGGTTTCTGTTAATCTTACATCTCTCTCCCTTTGAAATTCATGTTTTATTTATTTATACAGGGTCCGGCAACAAGAGCGCCTTCTTCTATATCTTCCGTTTTATATAAGCTAGATTAATAAAATTTGGAATGCAGTTATAGTTTAGTTGTGTGCATATTTTAAAATTATTTACGCGAATACAGGTTGTTTATTTAAAGGGGACCAAATTATTATAAAAAAATTTAAATGGAACACCCTGTATATTATTACTTTTTTAAATTCTACACATTGTTCCTAACAAATTCGCAATATATTTCCCTATCCCTAAATATAGCCGTTTTTGAGTTATTTCGATTTTTCTAAAAAAAAATTGAAATTGTACCTCCTTAACTGTTAAAAGTTATCTAATTTATATGAGAATAAGTGCACAGATAGAGCTTCCTTTTAATGTGAAGAAAATGACATAATTGTATACAGGATGCTTATAATTGACTTGCCAATCAACCATTATTCGAACTAGTAAAAGTGGACTTTTTCAAATAAAACACCCTGTATATTATTAAATTTTTGGTTGCTACATATTAACCCTTATCAGTTCGCCATACAGCTCCTTATTCCTAAATATAGCCGTTTCCGAATTATTTTCAATTTTTCAAAATGTATAAGATTATTGAGATTTTTAAATCTATGGCCTCGTATAGATAAAAAAGAACATCATAAAACAATTGTATTATACATTAAAAAACGCAATAGAAGCTAATATATTATGATAGAAGACTAATTACAATTTTTGTACTGGAGGCATTGCATGTTAACAAGAATTTGACAAATATTTACTTCAATTTCAAGTAAAATTCTAAAATCAAGTGGGCTTCTTATAAAAATTCTTATAAAAATTGAATGTTTGACGTAAATAAATAAAACTGTGGTTAACCATTTACGAATGTTATTGTTAGTAATCAAGATTTTTATAAAATGAATTTTACACAAAATGAGTTATTTGATATGATATTCGTGTTGGGTGCTGCAGAAAGAAGCTGTTTATGGGCCAGCAGAATTTATGCTGAACGATATACAGATAGAAGACATCCAAACGCAAGATCGTTTCAGAAAGTTATGAGTAGATTTATTACAACTTCATGTGCCAATTACTCCAAACATGAACGTGTTAAACCTTCTACAAATGAATATAGTGAATTAAGGGTTCTTCTCGCCATCGAAGAGGATCATCACAGAAGCCAAAAGGACATAAGTGAAATAGTTGGTATAAGTGAGAGATCAGTAGGCCGTCCTTTAAAGAAGAATTGCTTACATCCCTATCATATTCAGTTACACCAAGAATTGAGCTATGCAGACTTCGATCATCGAGTAAGATTTTGTAACTGGGCCAGACAAAAAATTACTCAAAACCCAAATTTTTTTTATAATATTTTATGGACAGACGAATCAACATTTCTTAAGAATGGATTTGTTAATACACATAATTTTCATTATTATTCCTCAGAAAATCCACATTTATTAAGACAAGTTGATAATCAATATAAGTGGTCTTTAAGTGCCTGGGGTGCCATCGTTGGGAATTATGTCATCGGTCCATTCTTTTTTGATGGACACTTGAATGGTGAGAAGTACCTTAACTATTTGCGTAACGATTTACCGGAATTATTAGAAAATATTGCTCTTGATATTAGAGCCACAATGTGGTATGAACACGATGGCGCTCCTGCTCACTACTCTGCAGATATAAGAGGTTATCCCAATAGAGTCTTTCCAAATAAATGGATTGGGCGAAATGGACCTGTGAGGTGGCCAGCTAGGTCCCCTGACCTGACAAGAATAGATTTCTTTTTATGGGGATACATAAAAAGTATTGTCTATAGGGAACCACCAACCACTGCCGAAGATATGCGTAATTGTATAACACAGGCTTTTCATAGCATTACTCCTGAGTTGTTGCGTAGAGTTGAACAATCTTTTAAAGATCGACTTCAGATCTGCATCCGAGAAAACGGACAACATTTTGAACAATTATTATAAATCATTATCGCTAATGATTAGCGTTAAATTTTTTTTTTATTTTATTAGTTTTGTATTTTTAGTAATAATTTTAATAATTATAGTGTATTAGTTTCTGTTGCCTTTTTAATTTACAATACAATTGTTTTCCACTGTTTTTTTCTATTTATACGAGGCCATGGATTTAAAAAATGTTCCAATAATCTTATACATTTTGAAAAATTGAAAATAATTTGGAAACGGCTATATTTAGAGATAGGGAATTGTATATCGAATTTATAAGGGTTAATATGTAGAAACCAAAAGAGAATAATATACAGGGTGTTCTATTTGAAACAGTAAACTTTTACTAGTTGGAATAATGTCTGATTGGCAAGTCAATTGTAAACACCCTATATGCAATTATGACATTTTCTTTGCATTATAAGAAAGCTCTATCTGTGTACTTGTTCTAATATAAATTAGATAACTTTTGTTTTTCAGCGGTTAAGCAGGTACATTTTCAAAGCAAATCGATATAACTCAAAAACGGCTATATTTAGGGATAGAGAAATATATTGCGAATTTGTTAGGAACAATGTGTAGAATTCAAAAAAATAATAATATACAGGGTGTTCCATTTAAATTTTTTTTATTATAGTTTGGTAATCTTTAAATAAACAACCTGTATACACGTGAATAATTTTAAAATATGCACACAACTAAACTATAACCCTGTCCCAAATTGTATTAATCTAGCTTATATGAAACGGAAGATATAGAAGAAGGACCGTGTATATATATATATATATATATATATATATATATATATATATTTGTTGAAACAGATAATACTGTCTGTTAGAAAAAGCTGTATGTAATCGATTTTCGAAATTGCATTTCGAGCGTCGTCCTATGGGCCAGGTAGTAGCTTTATTATACTTGCAAATTACCCATAGTTTTTTCCACTTATTTTTCTGATCTTTGCCTATGTACACATGTTTACTAGTTTTTTTCAGCGGAGACGTCTGGCATAATTTCGTCTTTATCTACTCGGAGTCAGTTTGATGATCACTTTGCTCGATATCTTCTTCTGATTCACTTTCGTTTGTAATACGTCCTTCATCACTACATGTAGTTTCATTATACCATGTCATCCAAACCTCAGGTTCTCTACTCTTTTCCAAACGTATTTTTTTACTGTTAAACATTTTCATACCTACAATAAAAAATATGACATTAGTATGGTGTTACTTTCTATTTGTTTAAAAACATGCTCCAGACAAAAACTCGAAAATATATTGTTTTGAAGTTTATAATACGCGCTGGACGAAAAATAAATTGCAAATCTACAGATTAGCAAAGGCTCGTCATTGAACAAAACATATATACATATTTTTTTTAAATGAAACTCACCTTTGACGTCCCAAATACTTGAAATTTAAATTGTTAACTGCACAAAAAATGTAACGTGGTTAGTCGACTGGATTACAATTGTAATCCAGTCGTTAATCCGTATAAACAACCACTCTCCCAAGCCCGATTGTATATTGTGACTTCTAAAAGAAGGCTGGATTACATTTGTAATCCATGCGCCTAACGGAAAGTTAAAAAATAAAATTACCGGCTTTCATATTGTTTATTCCAAATTTCAATGTATAACTCCAACATTTTTAATTAAAGCTAGTGACAATGAACTTTACGACAGTGCAAGTCGGTTAAGTCAACAATATGACAAAGACACCTGAATTTGTTCATGAATTGTTAAGCTTCCGAAGTACATTTAAAAACAAAATTGCTACTTGTTTATCGGTAAAAGACGTTGCGAAACTTTTCATTTGTGAACATAATACGGCTTCAAAAATTTATAAATGGCATTCTTGCTATTGTCAACCATTCCAGTAACTACCGCATCAGCAGATAGGTCATTTTCTAAGCTCAAATTACTTGCGTAGTTCCGTCTCAAGTAAGGCTAAGCAACTTATCACTCTTAAGCATAGAAAACCATAAAGCTCGAGACTTAAAAAAAAAAAGAAAAAGGCCATGTATTTTATTCCCTCCCCAAGGGGGAAGGCTGGCTGCTCGAGTTTTCCGAGCTCCTTCAGCCACAATCATAGTTTCCCAGCATACATACATTACGTGTAATTGTATGTGCATGATGGGATTAAGGATGGGTGTGGTCAGGATATGATCAGAAGAAACGGAGTTAGGTTTCTGATTGGGAAAATAATACCCCAGCATTCGCCTAAGTAGCCCACAAGGTGGACATATACGCAGCTACATGTCTATGAAGACAACCCCTGAAAAACTTCATACAAGGTAGACGGTAACGGAATCGAACCCATTACCTCCCAAATGCTAAGCAGGTCGTGTCGCCACTACGCTACCAGCTCGGTAAAGCTCGAGGCTTAAATTTTGACCATGTTATAAACATATTTGTGGAAGCCAAGGCAAGAAAAAAAATTTTTAGTTGTAGCCATAATCCTTTTCTTTTTGCCTTAAATGTTAATCTTGTTAATCATAATTTAGTGTTTAAAAAATATACTTAGATACTTATATTAAACATCTTCATTATTAAAATAAATTGCCTGCACTTTTTTATTTTCGTAAAAAGGCGCTGAAATTATTTTGCTGTCCAGCGCGTTGTAACCTAGCTACGTCATTATTCATTGCTAAATCAAAGCTAAACGAGTTTATTCATTCATTCATAATCGAAAACAAATTTGTTATTTATACTTCCTACAGAATATACGCAATTCACATAACGAAGTATTCTGTAACTAAAAATTATTATTAATTAACTAATTTATTCTATATTAATTACATAGTACATGGTAAATAGAATGTCGGTATTTTTAAGTAATTTTTTTTAGCTTTACGTTGCAGTTGCATTACTCTACTTATTTATAGATAAAATGCGTGACTATTTTTTTAGTTTTATAAATTATGTACGTGGTGATAGCTCCTTGATTAATGTTACATAATACTAGCCTTGGCAAATCCCTTTATAAAACACACCTCAGTCACAAAAAATATGTGGTTTATGTACTAACGTCCTCAAAATTGACATTTTATGACATGATTAAATAAAGAAGTGCTGAATAATTTTTGACGCAATTGTTAAAAAAGCTTTGTGAAGGACATCTAATACACATAAAATTAGTTTCTATACAGTTGTATTTGTTTATTTAACCTTCGTTAATGCAATCAATGGTGAATTAAAAGCAAATTTAGTATAAAGATCAAAAGGACCGATTAATTTACTCCTATAGCCGGTGAATTAATTTCCCTTTGTCTATCTTACTGTTAAAATAAGTGAAGCGAACTACGATATCTTCAGAGTAATCGAGAATGTGACTTGATACTGTAAATTTTCACTTCGTTTCAGCACGGTTATAATTTTCAGGTTGTAACAATTGAATACAGTAGTAAACATGTTACCACCCGAATAAACAGAATAAAAATCGCTTTTGTCATATCAATTTTATATTCATTATTAAGCATTTTTTTAGTTCGCTCGTCGCATTCACAAAGATTTGAAACGCAAGATTTTGGGTTAACGCGGATTTTTTTCTCAAATGGTACAAGAACGTGATAGTAAATAAGTATCTAAAATATGACATTAACTTTCATATTTTGACAAACTAAGTTAAAGAAGAAAGGCGTAAACTGTTTAATTAACCTTGCTTGTACTGTAACCTACTTTTATATTACTGCCCTGTGTTCTTAATTTAATTAGTAAAACTTTCTAAGGTATGGGCTTTTGGTTATAACATAAATGTAATTTTATAATACGTTTTAAATATGTGATATTATGCATAATTCGGGAACGTCAATAATCCTAAAGTATATATATTAGATGGCATAGGTTCAAATCCTACTCGAGGTAAACTTTTTATTTATATATTTAATAAAATTAATAATAATTTATTTACATATTTACTTTTGCACTTATTCATTTATAATAAAATTGAGCTGGTAGCATAGTGGTGACACGACCTTCGTAGCTTTCGGGAGGTAATGGGTTCGATTCCCGTTACCTTCTACCGTATATGAGGTTTTTTAGGGGGGTTTTCCTCATACACATGTAGTGGTATGGTACTTTGTATAAGGTTTTTTTCAGGGGGTTTTAGTCATGCACATGTAGCGGCATGGTCACTGCGTATATGCACACCATGTGCGGCTACTTAGGTGGATGCTGGGGTAGTATTTTCCCATTCAGAACCCTAACTCCGTTCCTTCCGATTCTATCCTGACCACACCCATCCTTAATCCCACCCTGCATATATACGTAATATATGTATGTATGCTGGGAATCCATGATTGTGGCTGAAGGAGCTCAGAAAGCTCGAGCAGCCCACCCTCTGCCTTGGGAGGGAATGAAATACGTGGCCCTTTCCTTCCCCTTTCATAATAAAACTTATAAATAATAGTTTAACATTAGTCAAGCTGCTTTGGTATGTATGAATCCTTACTATATTGCAGGCTCATATTCCATGAATACAAGTAATTTGACTATAACGACAAAAATTTACATCGATTGGGGCTTGCTACTCTAGCAAAGTAAATATCGTAGGTTTAAATCCTACTCGAGGTAAATTTTTATTTATTATCCATTTTTTATAGACGTTTAAGCACAACTTTATTTCATTAAATAGAAGTATTTGTTTTCGATTTGCCAGTCTGAATTTTTTTATACAGATGAATACATTTACAAAATAACTTTCCATTAACGCTAGTACTTTAAATCGTCGTAGAGACTATTGAAATAATTTAAAAATAATTGTTTAAAAGAAATCTTCATCATCTCAATGTCCTTTAAAATAAAAAATAAGCATCCCATTTGTACATATTTACAGATATGAATAAGTGAAAGGATTTTATTTAGTAAAAAGAACACTCATGCTCATAAATGATTTTTAACAAATACCCTTCAATTAATATAATTTTGTTTTTGGTTACTGTAATTGGCTAATGACTTTTGCAATAAAAAGTCGTTTATGTTGGTTGAGAAATTAGAGAAATGACTTCAGGGAAACATCAAATTGAAATCAAAAATAACGTAACAGGGTAATACAAATTTTGTAGGGTAGAAGTACCTTTAACTGCGAAATAACCTTTTTTCTGATTTGTTGCTTTTTAAAATCTACATTTAAAACTTTGACGCTTTTTACTAAAGTATAGGATCATCTTAAAATTGCGGAATAATGTACTCACACTTTCAACACTTATTTAGATTATTCTTAAACAGCTTAAGACCGTATTTACACCTTATACCCGATGTCTGACTTACTGCAGTGTTTGACATATCCTCTCCATCTTCTCAAAGAGTAAAACGAATTATTTTAGAAATTCTAATTAAATGAACACTATTATCGAATTCAATACCGAGCGATACAATCCTATCCCTTCTTTAAGTTTGCCACTAAAGACGGTGGCTATGTCCTCCATATTGGGGTATACCTACAAAGAAGTGTAAATTTTTAAAGTTCGAAGAGTAAATATAAAGTCTAAAAATCAATTGAAATGTACCGTAATGTAAGAAAAATAAGTGGATAAATACATAAAAACTATTAACTTTATATCAAAAAGCATAAAGACCTTGTTTTTAAAGATAATTCAATTTTAAATACGTTTTTCTATAAAGGTTTTTTTTGTAGAAAACTATACAAATCTTAAAAATTAATTTAATTTATTAAAAATTTGACGGGAGCAGTCATAAATAATGGTAAGGCTTTGATTTGCACTCTTGGCTAATAGCTAGGTAAAGATTAATAATTTTATTAGAATTTTGTCTATTCTATTGTATTGTATATTATTATTATTATTATTAACGCTGGGGTGATCTTTTTGAAGTCCCTGCACCGCCAGCGTAGGATCATTGTGCCCCCTAGGATTAGTCACCCCTCTAAAAGTTATGTTTCTTTCATGAAGTCCAGGATCTTCGAGGAGTGAATTTTCTTTACTTCTTCTTGTGTAATCTTTCCAAGAAGAAATTTTCGTGGCATCGTGAAAGTGTCACATCGGCAGACGATGTGGTTAGGTGTTTCGTCAACTTCTCCACAACCTCTACATAACGGGCTGTCTGGCAGTCCCATTACGTGCATATGCTTGTTCGGTGGCAATTTCCGTCGCAAGCTTTATATTCGCTCTACCTAGATTTAGGATAGACGCGGTAACTTTTACTGTTCGGTTTCCCCAGGAAGATCTTTCAGTGGACCTGTCCTGCGATTTCCGTCTAGTACAGGCAGTAATCTCGAGCGAGTCCTGTTTCTATCTCAGCTTCAGCTGTGGTATAAAAAATGCCACAGGCCGGTTCTGGCCCTATGAAGATCGTTCCTCTTGCCCACACTAGTATCACTGTGTTGGCTTCACTCAGTGTGTTTGGCATTTGCATACAATCGAAGGCTAGCCTCAAGTTAAATACAAATGAGTTAGTGCTGAAATGGCCGCTTTGCTGTCGGTCACTATAAGATTTTCCTTTTGGAAAGTTTCTCTTTCAATAGTTGATCAACCCCAACCATAATCGCATAGATCTCGGCTTGAAATATAGTCGTATGCCCCAGGCTTCCAGAGATTCTGTGACCTGGTCCACTACTCCCGTATATTCCGTAGACGGTACCATCACTGGTTTTAGAACCGTCTGTATAAGAAACAATCCCCTCCAACTTTGTTTTGTTAGAGTTTTCTTCCCACTCCTTACGTGTGGGAATGTTGGTACCAAACAGTTTCTTACATTAAATTGTTTTTGTTATTCTCTCAGACGTCATGCTAAGGATGTCGGCCTTGGAGATATCGTCGAGAATGGTAGAGTGCTCAACTCTGGACGGCTTACCCTCTCCAAGGATTTCAAGTTTATATGCCCCTCTCAACGCCTCAGCCTTGATTACAAGCTGTAAAGGCGGAAAATTCAGGAGAGTCTTCATAGCTGAAGTTGGGGTCGTCCCTGAACCTTGCTAAGTATCCGCATGTTGCTCTGGGTGTGCATCTTGTGACACCATACCAGAGAATCGTACGTTATGATCGGTTTGATTAACATTGTTATATCCAGTGGGTTATTCTTGGAGAAAGTCCCCTCATGTTTCCGAACGTTCTTCTACAAGCCCATAAGGACTTAGTAGACTTGTTCGGTAATTGTCTAGGTGTGGCTTGAAAGTTAATCATCGGTCTAGTGTGACGCCCAAATATTTAACTTCTTCGACTCCCTGTAGATTTGCGTTGTACATTACTATGTTATTTAGCTTTGCAGTACTCTTTTTTCGTGTGAAGAGAAGAAGGTTTGTTTTTGCCGAGTTAATCGACAACCCTTCCTCTCGACACCACTTTAGGGCCCCTTGCATCATAACATACGGTTTCCTCAAATCTTTGTATCACAATTGCTATGCCGTCTGCATATCCAACTGTGTTGTTTCCTGCCTCACTTCGTTTCCTCAGCAGTGCGTCAACCACGAGACACCACAGAAGGGGCGATAACTAGACCCCGGATAATTGTGGACTTTAAAATTAGTAAATATGCATGCATTTATGCACTCAAAACTTTCAGAATATACATGCACTTTGAAAACAGCAATTTCTTACAAAAGAAGCCATTTTAAAACAAAAAACTTTTAAAATAATTTATTGAGGTATTGTACATTGTATTTTTTGATTAATAAGTAATAAATATAAGTATAATTATAAAAAAAAACAAAAATTAAAATCGTAAATCTACACATCAGAATTCATGAATTTAATAATTTCAGGTTTTTTTTTAATTTTCAAAACCTTGTCTTCTTTCACTTAGAATAAACTTGTATTCCGAAAATACATGTTCTACATCATATAATGTGAGAGAAGCAAATTTATAATTTGACATCGAATGATGTGAGAGGAACAAATTTATAATTTGAAATATCAATAATTTCACAATTTTCGATATTTAAGTATCTACTTAACTGTTGTAGGTCACCATAACCAATATTTTTTTCTCACACATAATTGAGATTTTCTTTAAGACTTTTCTTAGGAACAGTTTTAATTTTAAGAATTATTATTAATTTTATTATATACATAAATAAAAAGTTTTCCTCGAGTAGGATTTGAACTTACGACCTGTACTTTGCTAGAGTACCGCGCTAACCAACTGCGCCATTAAGGTTCTAGCCCCAATCGATGTAAACTTTGTCTTTATGTATGTAGAACTGATGTAAATTCTAAATGTAATGAGATTGCAATAAAATTACTTATACTAATGGAATGTGAGCCTGCAATATCGCAAGGATTCACACATACCAAAGCAACTTGCCTGATATTTAATTACCTTTGAACTTATTCGTTTATAACAGAAACTTATAATAGTTTTATTTTGTCTACCACATTTTCAACCATTTTTAAAGATTCACCAAGTAAAAGATTTGTTTTTTCTAAATTATTTATCGCTTTTGGAACACCCATAAAATGATTTTTTTATAAAAATAAGATCTTCTCTAAGCTGCTTGAGCTTTTTCAATGCATTTCGCTTCTGAAAAGGCAAAACTATTAATAATTGTTTTTACCATCTCAAAATTTTCCGCATAATAGCCTGCGGCTGATATGTTCTGGTGGAAGTGCTAAATCGAGTGATTTTCCTGGAAATGCCACAGCTCTGCTTGGAGCCCTTACGAAAACTTTTTTTATAGTAGCTTTTAATTCATTAACTCGTGGATATTCACTACGAATGGTCTCTACAACGCGATGTAGTCCATGAGCTAAACATGTTACGTGCACTATTTTTTAATACAAAATCTTATGCCTTCCATAGCTTTAATCATATAGGATGCGGTAGAGACCAATAGCACTTTGTCGTATTTTATACCAGAAGGCCACGATAAGTTTAATGATTCATTAAAAACACTGCAATTGCTGAATGGTTTACTTTCTGTAACACGTCTATTTGAAGCAAATAAGATGGACATTGTTGTTCTTCTGGAGAAAAAATACCAACAACAAAATTTGCAACATATGTCCCGGGTACATATGTCGCTTCATCGAATGCCCTCCACACGGTGTTGTTGCCAACTTTACTTCTTATTTCTTTAATATACTCTTCGTATATTAATGGAACGTAGTTTTTTCTTAGTGTGGATTTATCGGGAATATTCAGTTTTGTAAAAGTTGCGATAAATTCGTGTAATTTTTAGAGTTAATAGAGTTTGCTGGTTCTTGATGGATTCTCTATTTTTCAACCTTGTATGCTTCGTGGTTTTAATGTGTTGGTCAACTTGAAATTTCTTGGTTGCACTAATACAAACGTTACACACTTTACAATATAAAACACTACCATCTGTGGTAAAATCACCTTTATGTTCAACAACATACCATCTTAAAATTACTTCCAACCCATCTTCGAACCAAACTGTTTACCGTACGAAGTGGAAATAAATATAAAAACGGCACTAGTAGAACCCGGGCACTTGCGCCGCCATCTTGGATTTTGATGTCACAAGCCCGCCCACGTGGGGGACTGGTTTTTCCACCCTTATTTTTACTCGCTTACGTGTGAGACCGGATTTTCCACCCTTATTTTTGCGCATCCTCGTGGGGGACCGGTTTTTCCACCCTTATTTTACACATCCACGTGTGAGACCGGATTTTCAACCCTAATTTTTATATACCCCCATGTGAGAGCGCATTTTCCACCCTTATTTTTGCACATCCACGTGTGAGACCAGATTTTCCACCCTTATTTTTACTCGCTTACGTGTAGGATTTTTCACCCCTATTTTAGCACATCCACGTATGAGACCGCATTTTCAACCCTTATTTTTATATACCCTCATGTGAGAGCGCATTTTCCAACCTTATTTTTACACATCCACGTGTGAGATCGGATTTTTCATCCCTATTTTTATCCCTAATTATTTTTTTACTCGCTTACGCGAAGGATCGTATTTTCAACCTTCTGCAGCCCTAATTAAGGTCTTTTTGTTGCTGCTAACTGTATTTGGGGTCAGGTCTTGGCTAGGCTTAGGGTTGTACTTAGGGGTGGGGGTTGAAACGGGGGCTGGAGCTAGAGATAAGTCTTAGAGTTTGGTGCTGGGGCTGGAGCTAGGGCTGAAGCTTAGGGTCGGGGACTGGAGCTAGGGTTGGAGCTTAGGGCGGGTTGAACAGGTCTTGGTTTAAAAGCTGTATTTAAGGCTTAGAGATATTTTTATCTTATAGATCGTTTTTCTTGTTTTTTCTCAGTTCAGGTATTTATAAATAGATCTTTTCAACGACTTAATTTGACCTTTGACCCTGGAATGATACTATAAAAAATGTACATGTGAGTGCATTCATTATGCTAAGAAAAATGTTAAAATTATTTCAATTAATACATTGATACGAGCTTACAATAGCATACTTATTTTAGTTTTTCAGAAGCATTATCGATCATGTTATATGTAATTTTAACTGGATCTTACCCGAAACTTTTTCGATACTGATATTAACAGATATTAATGTTTACCTAATACTATAATTCTGATATGGATGGTTGTTTTAAATGTAATTTGTAATAGGCATGTTATTATAAACGAATTAGCTTTAAATTGTTTTTACACTCTCTTTTTTTAATTACCGGTTGTAAGCTTCTACTTACATAACTTCAACTTATACACGAAATAATAACGACCTTCACGAATTTATATAACCATTGTACTGCATTTTATTTACCTTGAACTCATGTAAAGTTATAAACGTTTTATTTTAATGGAATTATCAGCTGTTCCTAATTGCAAGGTCATTAAAACACACCAGGTAGTATTTCGAAATGTTTATCTAGTGGACTTCTGTAAATGAATCATACAATTAAAAGAAGGCAGCGCCCTTGATATTAACAAGATGATTAACACCTTTGATTTAAAACTTAATTATGAGAAGCACACAGGACAGAATAGACTTTGATAGTAATCTTTAAATACATTTTTTATTGTTATATTTCAGATTTTATATGGGTATAGTTAAAATTATTTTTCCAAGGACGTTAAACGCCTGCCCTAGTTTAACAATAAGTGTTTATACCGTAATGAATAATAATTCGCTTAGCTAAAATAAAAATTAAGATTATTACATTTCTTTTAATGTCAATTTCTGCGTCGTATGTACAAATTATGTTATTACCTAACTTCACCTTCAACAATAAGTCTTTTTGTTAAAAGATAAACATCATACCTTGAGAAACAAGTTGGCCTTGAAGTTAGTTAGTCATTGGTTTTGAAGACGACCTTGAAGCTAGCTGTAAGTCTTGTTTGAAGTTAACCTTGAAGAAAGCCTTGTGCGTGACCTCGGACTATAAAATGTACATTTTGAGTGTATTGATTTATGCTAAGAAAATGTTATTAAAGATATTTTCTATTAACACATTAATACGAAATTACAACATCATGCTTATTTTACCTTGAGAAACAAGTTGGCCTTGAAGTTAGTTAGTCATTGGTTTTGAAGTCTACCTTGAAGCTAGCTGTAAGTCCTGTTTTGAAGTTAACCTTTCGCGTGACCTCGGACTATAAAAATGTACATGTGAGTGTATTGGATTATGCTGAGAAAAAATGTTAAGGATATTTCATATTAATACATTAATACGAAATTACAATAGCTACTTATTCTACCTTGAGAAACACCTATGAGAAAGAAGTTGACCTTGAAGTTAATTAGTCATAGGTTTTGTAGATAACCTTGAAGTTATCCTTGTGAATTTTTAATGACTTAATTGACCTTTGACCCTGTAAAATACTATAAAAGCGTACGCCAGGGTTTAGTTAATTTAGTTCTGTTTTGAAGAGCATAGCTATGGAATCTTTCTCAGTTAATCATATTTTGAGATTATTCAGTGCTGGTGTGTTAACCGACGAGGGTTTGAAAAACGCATATAATATCATCACTTATAAAATGTTGTGCGAAAATGACACTATCGACTCGATAGATGTTTATAATAATTTTGTTGAAGCTGTACAACAAGCGGGTGGAATGTAAGTATATATTTTGTTTTTATTTTTAAGTTTTAATTATTATTTTTTATAGACCTGCTCAAGTAAATCTAGAGGAGGTGTTTGATGAGATTATGGAAACTTCCGCTGTGGAGGATTTGATAACGGTATGTCTTTTTTAATTTTCTATTGTATTACTGAACGAGTACATTACAGCAAAGCCAATCGGGCTCAGGCCTGCAGCAACAGGCCGGACCATCCTCAAGGTTCAACCATATTAATATAGTGGGGGAGTCAAATAGTAAATTTATTAAAAAATTTAATACAACGTGTAAAACGCTACGGTTTAACTTCAATGACGAGACGTGCAAGGATAATCCCTTAATGTGGCTACAGGTAAAATATACCATTTTTTACTAAACATTTATCTAATACACATATTTACAGAGCGCCTTTGAGGAACTGTACTCATATATTGTAAAGGATGCGGCTCCTTCAGACCGTGTAGGGATAACACTAAGGAACCCGAACTTCCCCGATAAACCAGTTGGCTTGTCGTTCAGAAGAGTGGACCAGTTGTCGGTGAAAGTGATAATGTCGCTGCTGGAAAAGGTAATGCAGAGTAACGCTAGTTTTTTCTCAAGTGACTTGTTAGCTTTAAACGTTGATAGAGTGGTTGTGCCTGTAGGCTATGGGCGCAAAAACTTGACGGGACTAAAATTTGCAGATTTCTGTAAAGCGAAAACCAAGGGGTTTATTGTTGTACCATCAACAATTAACGAAAATAATTGTTTAGCTCGCGCTCTAGTCATAGCTATTGCGTTTAGAAATAACGACCCCATGCGCCACTGTATGGAAAGGGGCTGGCCAGTGCTTCAAGAACGAGCTACGCAGCTTTGCCAGAACAGTGGTGTAGATCTTAGTCAGGGTGGTAGTTACGAGCACATCCAAGCATTTCAAAATCATTTAGATTCATGTACCATTGTAGTTTATAATTCGCGTATAGGTGATTCTGTTTATTTTGAGGGCCCTAGGGAATCAGCTAGAGTAGTTTTAAATTTAATATTAGAAGACGAGCACTATAACGTCATCACCAGCCTAACTTCAGCATTTACTTGCAGTTATTACTGCGAACAATGTAGAAAACGGTATAATGACAAAAAAGACCATGTAAAATGTATGTACCAGTGCCCCGCGTGTCATCAAAAACCACCTTGCTCCATTCAAAACCCGAAAATCGCTTGCAGTGATTGCAAGAGAGATTTTCATGGTAGTGAATGTCTTAAAAACCACAAGGACGCTAAAATATGTGAAAAACTGCGCAGATGTTTAAAATGTCTTAAAACAACTGAAGTAAAGGGTAAACATAGATGCGGATACAGTCGCTGCCCCACATGCATGAGCGAAAAACCTATCGGTCATCTTTGCTACATGGCCGTTAACAAAGCTCGACGTAACAGCGGTAATGGTAAACCATCTATGTTTATCTTTTACGATTTGGAGTGTATGCAAGAAAAAGTGTGTGAGGGTACGAATGATAGGTTTCTGCATGAGCCCAATCTATGCGTGGCCGCGAATGTTTGCTCTGTCTGTATCAAACACGCTGACAATTTAGATGAGCAGTGCTCAGTATGTAGTAAAAGAGTGCACATTTTCAGGGAAAACCCTGTTGAATCCTTCTTGTCATATGTTGCCGAGAGAGCGCGAAAATTTAAGGTTACATGCATCGCACATAACATGAAAGGGTACGACGGGTGTTTTGTGCTTAGATGCATGCTAGCTAATAATAATCAGTGGAGACCAAAAGTCATCTGCAACGGCTTAAAACTAATTTCTATTCAGTGTGACGATATTAGATTCATTGATTCCCTTAATTTTATCCCGTCACCGCTCTCGGCATTTCCAAAAACCTTCAATTTCCCCGAGTCCAAAGGTTATTTCCCATATCTTTTCAACTCATCCGTGAACCAAAATTACGAGGGTCCTCTGCCAGCACTGGAATATTATTGTGCAGATCAGATGTCGGCTGGTGATCGACAGAAACTCTTAGAATGGCACGCGACCCAGAGTAATTATGTTTTTAAGATGAGTGAGGAGATTGAGAAATATTGCCTGATGGACGTTAAGATCCTGTTAAAGGTTGCATTAGTTTCTGGTCCACATTCACGACCCAAAATAAAGTCGATCCGTTCGAGGAGGCCACCACTATTGCTAGCGCTTGCAATAAAGTGTTTCGCAGACGTTTCCTCAGAGAAAACACTATAGGACTTATACCGAAAGGTGGTTATAGACGGGCCGACAATCAATCCAAAATCGCGATACAATGGTTACGTTGGGTGGAACATTCTCAGCAGGTGACCATACAGCACGCAGGGAAATCTCGCGAATTTAGAACACCTGAAGGTGTTAAGGTCGACGGGTATTGCGCAGAGTCAAACACCGTTTTTGAATTTCTTGGCTGTTACTGGCACGGTTGCGAGGAATGTTTCCCCAATCAGGCCAACATGGATCCGAAACTTGGTGTAAGTACCTCCATGCTTGCACGGAATGAGAACACGGCCGCGCGGTCCCAGTTTATACGCGAACGTGGATATAATTTAGTTGAGATGCGCGAATGCGATTTTAAAAAACAAATACTCGTTAACGATGAATTGAGAACGTTTATTCAGAGTCTAGGTCATCAAGATGATGAACCCTTAAACCCACGCGATGCGTTTTACGGAGGCCGCACTAACGCTAGTAAGCTTTATCATCAGTGTGACGGTATTACTGAGAAAATAATGTATTATGACGTGTGCTCATTATACCCATTTGTAAATAAATATTGTAAATATCCCATAGGTCATCCGAAAATTCATGTAGGGTTAGAATGTAAGAACATTTCATTAGACACGGTGGAGGGTTTAGTTAAATGCAGAGTACTACCACCCTCTAATCTCTATCACCCTGTTTTACCGTTAAAAAATGCACGGCAAGTTGATGTTTGTATTGTGTAGGACGTGCGGTGTTGAATTAAATCAAGGGGTGTGTGGACATAGTGAAGCTGAGCGCAGTTTCGTTGGAACATTTGTAGCTGACGAACTGCGTAAGGCTATCTCTAAAAACTATAAAGTTTTACATGTTTTCGAAATTTGGGAATACGAGGTAACCACGTATGACAGAGCAACGAAACAGGGTGGGCTATTTAGCGGGTACATAGATAATTTCCTGAAACTTAAGCAGGAATGTTCAGGGTGGCCTAGTCATTGCACATCAGAAATCGAGAAAACGCAGTACGTGACAGAGTATTATGAGAAAGAGGGGATTCGGTTAGACCCTAGTAATATTAAGAAGAACCCCGGTTTAAGGTACCTGGCCAAACTTATGCTGAATTCTTTTTGGGGTAAGTTTGGTCAGCGCGAGAATTTAACCCAGTGCAGTATTGTATCTGAACCAAAGGACTTTTTCAAATTACTCACAGATCCATTGGTTCAGGTACAATCCATAATACCTATTAACGATAACGTTGTAATGGTGAATTGGGATAGACCGGAGGGGAGGTGAATCACCAAAACTATTAATGTGTCCATAGCCGCATACACGACAGCTCATGCACGATTAGAGCTATACAGTTACTTAGAGAAACTAGACCGACGTGTTCTGTATTACGACACAGACAGTGTGATATTTGTCGCAAAACCCGGCGACTGGAACCCAGCATGTGGGGATTTCCTTGGCCAAATGACCGACGAGCTGGAGACGTACGGTGCGGGGAGTTATATAGCCGAATTTGTTAGTGCTGGACCCAAAAACTATAGTTATAATGTGTTTTCTACCAGTGAACAGACAATTAAATCTGTGTGTAAAGTAAAAGGCATTACCTTAAATTATAAGAACTCCCGCGTAATAAACTTTGAAGCGATGAAAGATATGGTACTTAGTAATAGTAAAGACTCTTTGTTTGTATATAATGACAGAAAAATTGTTAGAGATAGTTGTTATAATGTATTAAGTAGGCCAGAATCTAAACAGTATAGGATAAGTTACTCTAAGCGACGGAGAATTGAGAATTTTGATACTCTCCCCTTTGGATATAAGGAATAAAACAGATAAACAGAGAGAATTATTTTATTTATAGACTTCAATACCCTATTCTGATTCATACTACAACTTTGTTTTCGTTTTTCGTGTTTGTAAAATTCTGGTTCGCGTTTTCGTGCTACCGATTTCTTGTGTTAGCGAAATCTTGGTTTTCGTTTTTCGTGCCGGTCATTTTCCGTGTTTCCATTTTGTGTGTCTGTGTGTTTGCATGTTTCGGATTTTTTCGTTTGGTGTGTTTGCGTGTTTTCGTTTTTCGTTTCGTGTGTTTGCAGATTTTCGTATTTGTATGTTTGAGTGTTTTTGCGTTTGAGGGCTTGAACTTGTGTCCGTGCTTGTGATTGAGGGAGGTGAGATAAGCGAGAGAAGTGAGAGAGAGAGAGAGAGAGAGAGAGAGAGAGACGCACGTCAGCTTCTATTACAGAACTATATTCGCACAATGCCTAAAGGTTACCTGCATCCTCGAGTAAATCTCTCACTGTAGATTTACGCATGGTTTCTTTACAGCGGGTACCTTATTAGCTTTAATGCAAAACTCTTGGAAGTCAGACGTAGCTTGTTTTATTTGTTCTAGATATTTTATCCATTCAGCCACAATGTGTTTGTCTATCATCCTTAAACAGCTCTCGCTGATAAAAGACCTTCTTTAATGGAGTTATTTCTGAGAGACCTTGTGTAAAATTTAGCTTAAATCTGAAATAAATAGCATAGGGTGATAATTAATCCAAAATATATTTTAAATATTTTTCGAAACATCACTTGCACGTGAATTGTATATTGAATTTTCGTTTTACGAAATCGTACATTTTACCTTTTTGTAAACAATTCATTACCCTTAAAGAAAATCAGCACGATGTAAATTAAAGCAAATGTAATATTTCAAATTTATATTGATTATACAACTCTTACTAACAACGAGAAATATAGCGGTATATTCTAACTGTTATGTCAAACAAACCTAATAAAATATTAAATCTATCGATCGTCTATACCTATTAACAAAATACATCTTAATCAGCTGACGCTTTTATTCTGTATGTAGATTATAATATAAATGTTGAATATACAAATATTTTTGAAATATCATCTGTATGTGTATAATACAAGGTTAGTTTAAACAACCTTCACACATGCTTTAACAAACGACCTTTCAATAGTCTATATCACCATTGCTTAGTAGCTAGCATTTATTTACGGTAATAACCATATAAATTATTTACGCTTCGTATTAATAACTCTATTAACTATTGAAAGGTATTCGTTAAAGTATGCAGTGAAGGTCATCTTAATTACCTGTAGAAGGTTATAACATACAAGTGAAATTTAAAAACAATTTAAAGCTAATTCGTTTATAATAAATTTCCTATTACAAATTACATTTAAAACAACCATCCATATCAGAATTATAGTATTAGGTAAACATTAATACCTGTTAATAATGGTACTGAAAAGTTTGTATAAATTCCGTTAAAATTACGTATATAACATGCTCAATACTGTTTCTCAAGGTAAAATAAGTATGCTATTGTAATCTCGTATTAATGTATTAATTGAAATATTTTTTAATAAAATTTTTTCTTAGCATAATGAATGCACGTCAACTCAAATATACATTTTTATGGCCTGCGGTATCATTGAAAAGACCTAATTACAGATCCAATGCCCGAGCTGGCACAACAAGAAAACGATCTACCATAAAAATAACCCTAACTCTAAACACAGCTCCAGCTCTTGCCCTAAAATACAACCCTAAGCCAAACCAAGCCCCAGTTCAGCCCTTAACCCTAAAATACAGCCCTAAGCCAAGCCAAGCCCCAGTTCAATCCCCACCCTAAGCCCCAGCTCAACGCTAACCCTAAAATACACATCTCGCGTTAGCAGCTACAAAAGACCTTAATTAGGGATGCAGAGGGTTCAAAAATACGCCCCAAGTAAGCTAATAAAAAATAATTAAGGGTTAAAATTCAGCAGAGGTTGAAAAAGACCTCCGAAAAGAAAGGGTTGAAAATATGGTCTCACACGTGGGTGTGTAAAAAATTAGTGTTGAAAAAGGCATCCGAAAAGAAACCATAAAAAATAATTAAGGATAAAAAATACGGTCTCACACGTGGATGTGTAAAAAATAGGGGTGAAAATACACGCCCTACACGTAAGCGTGTAAAAATAAGGGTGGAAAATCCGGTCTCACACGAGGGTATATAAAAATAAGGGTTGAAAATATGGTCTCCCACGTGGATGTGCTAAAATAGGGGTAGAAAAACACGCCCTACACGTAAGCGAGTAAAAATAAGGGTGGAAAACCGGTCCCCACGTGGGCGGGCTTGTGACGTCAAAATCCAAGATGGCGTCTAGTGTCCCAGTACTACTGGCACTTAAGCATAGTACATTTGCAACCCCGCCAGCGTAGGGTGCTTTGCTTAATCTTGGAAAAACTAGGGTGACCGTTTCAAAGAACCTTATTGTTATTTTATTAATTTATTAGACATCTAGCGAAAGCTTTGAAGAGGATTAACAAATTCATTGATGTATTTAATCGGATCTGTTTAAAATGAAAACAACTGTTAAGATTTTACAGCTTACCAGCAACTCTTTGAAAACACTTAAACGGCGCGTACGGTCCGGCGCCGACGGTCAGGAGTTAATCCGTATTACATACGGTGTCTCCTCGCTCTGCAGAAGTGAGTACACCTACTTGGCGTTGTCCTTTGAGTGCTAATATTTTCAAATGTCTCTTGAGACTTACAGTGACCAGTCTCGCCACAATTGTGAATGTTATCTGCAGTGAAGTGATACTTATCAATAATATTTGCAAACGAACCAAAAAACTGAATCACAGCAATCTTGTTGAAGCTTTTGATGTAGCTTCTTATAGATTTATGGTAGGGTGTTTTCGAAGAAAATGCTCCAGCCAGCGAGATTAGGTCATTTGAGTGTCTTCACAAAACCTGTTTTCAACACCGTTTGCGACCGCCAACTAGTAAACAAATTTTCTTAACTCTACCATCGTAAAGCCAAATAATCTTAATTCCATATCTTTTACGTACTTCACAATCTCCAACTCTTGAGTTTCGGCATACATATTTCTGACTCTTCCGAATTGCACTATTTTAACGTTGACCCTGCATCTCTTTTCGCTTTTGCAACATAGCGTTCCAATGTGGTTTGAGGCACTTTAAATCGTTGGGCTGTTTTTTTATAACCCATGGTGCCATCAATAACCTTCTGTACTGCTTCTCTCATTACTCTGCAGACCAAATTTGACGAGTTGTTTTTCTTGTTGTTTTTGATACCATCTGAAACCAACAGAAACACATGATAAATCTAAATTCATTACTTGGGGTAAAACCGTGTCCCCATGGGCTAGGCAAAACTGATGCCCGTTTTTCCCAACAAGAAAAAAATTCATTGGAAAAAGAATTTTTTAAGCCATACGTTTGCTAGGGTATACTATATAACGACAATAATGAACTAGCATAACCAAACATCAATAATTCTTCGAAAAAGGTACGTACCTTAGGCAAATGTAAGAGCCTCTGAGTCTGAGATTTGGTGGTATAATTCAGATGGGATTCGGGTGAAATGGCAGTAACCCGTTATGCCCCAGTACCCCGTTTGAGATTTACATACATACCAATAAAATGGGTTTTGTGCAATAATTTATGTGGCCTATATAGCATACATTCCGAATATGTACTTAATCGGGCCAAAATAGAGATTTTTCAAATATTTGGCAAACCACGACCACCTATTCGGATGGTCAATATCCATAAACCCAATGATGACCAAGACCAACCTAGGTTCGAAATATGAGGTCGGTCGGTCTAACGGCCCGGCCGGTTAGTGGTTACAATCTGACGCGCAATCATTTATGTTTGTGTATATATATATATATATATATATATATATATATATATATATATAGAGAGAGAGAGAGAGAGAGAGAGACCAAATAGCGTTCAAAACTGTTATTTTGTCGAGAGTGAAAAACAGTTGGAACAGTGTATACCTACCCCTATTACATTATATAAAAAATGTTAAGCTGCCTATAAAAAACAATTAAAAATGGAAGTTCATTAGGCAAAATACATTTCCTGCGTGTTTTTATTGTGCATTTGAATTATTGCAAATCAATTGTGAAATAGCCAATTATGCCAACTATGAAAAAGTTTATGTGCTATAATGGGAATAAAATACGGTGGAATGCCATACACAATTTCCTAAAAGAGGACAACCGAATACAAGGACTTGTTATTTGTTAATTGCTACAGTTATTAGATTTATTTATTATAGATTGATTGATTGATTTTAGGCTGAAAAATTGGTCATTTGTCCAACCTTGATTAGAAATGATCAAAATAGTGCTTTTGATGAAGAAATTACTGTTGAGAAGTGTAATAGCAAATATAGTAAAGTCTCTTTAAAGAAAACTGCATGAGATGTTAGTGTTTCAAAAAGTAAAACATTAAAGGTTTTAAAACGCTGTAATTGCAAATAATGACAGTACCATACAATAAGAATCAACTTTGAGGAAGATGAAGTTCGACACTTTAGCGACCACATCTCGAATGTATTATATGTAATAGGTAAGACAAACGGTACTAGCAAACGAAAATACTCATCTAACCTATCATACTGAGTTAAAGAAAATTTGGGTTTCATATGTGTATACTCTAATTTAAAAGGTCCCGTTCACCGGAATTTAATTCGTTCATTTCTATTTATGATATATACAACTGAGAAAAAATTGGGAGAAAATCTAGAAGGACCGTTCGAAACAGTTTAGCTTTCAATTACTTTTCCTATGCAACTTTATATTTCTCTTGTGAGTGCGTCTGTTAGCGCGTGCCTGCCTACAAGCGCGGGCGCGTGTGTGTATGAATTTTTTGACATGAAGTTTTAAACGTCCTACCTATATACATTTTTGTTTTTGTCTTTACATAGTTGCCTATTTTCATTATGAGTATATTAAAAAAGAGGTTGCATAATTATCCTAAAAAGTTGTTATTAAAATTATTTCATGTCTTTTAATTGTAACTTGGAAGTCGTGCGATATTTTAATGAATAATTTTGTTAATACCGTATATTTAAAAAACGGTTATTTTGTCAATTTCTATTTCTAGATAAAAAACAAAACGCAATAGCTAATTTCTGTTGGAACCCGCACACCACTTCAATCCCACCCAAATTAGAGTAATAAATCGCTTAGAGTTAATGATTTCTTGCAAATTTAGAAATTAGTTACTTTTATTTTGTGTAAGTACTAAAATAAGTACTTTCATTGTGCAAGAATAAATTGTAATACTTTTTAAACGACGCGACTATATGTATGTATTACAATATCGTATACATTTTCTTACTTTCACTTTATCACTGCATCTAAAATTTCACACAAACATAATTTGTACCTACATCTTAAATTTTCACAATATATTTACAAATTGATATTCCATTAGTGCAATTTTTACAGTATGTACATAAGATGAATCATCTTAGTTTTTATTTTGTTTGCTGAAAGGATGTGAGTACTGAATTTAAATTTGCTATTCTTACGTCTTACACATCAAAGAGTATCCTTTGAATATCAATAAGCCTTAGGAAGCACTAAAGCAAATTATCATAACCTCATTGAATACAACACAAATGTATAGACCTATCTTTGCTTTTAGCTTCAATATTATTTTCACTCTGCTACGTTTTATCTGTTCATTCAAACTACTTTCATTTTTAAGTTATTTATTTGTTGATAGCCTCCGCAAAGTAATTTTAACTGTAATCGACTTGTTTACCGATGTAAAAGCAGCGTATTTTAATTTCTTTGATGTTTATCTGGTGTAACGAAAAGCAGCAAAGAAGTGTTTTTACGGTGCTTATTGAATAAACTAGTAGTACACATACATAATGATTACATGAAGTGTGAGGGGTTCGCACTCAACAATTTAGCATGTGATTTTAAATAAGGAATTTAAGTGAAAGTTCTAGTAGGCGTAACTTCATGTAATACTATTAAAAAAGACAGTACAGGTTGTCCCATTTTCGTATGTTTTACGGGGTATCTCGATTATTTTTTAGGTTAGAACCTTGCGGTTTTCGCGACACCGTGCTATTTTTTAATGAAACCAAAGATGCACTAATCAAATTTGCCATAGCCATCTTAGTTTGTGTGCTACAGGGTGATTTTGGAAAAATTGCATTTTCAGTCATCCCCTGTAACTCTGTTATTGTCAGACATATTAAAAAAGTAAAACTGATATTTGTAGATTTTTTACGTAGAATCCAGTGGCGGTACTCAGATTTTCTTTAGAGGTTACAGTTTTTGAGATATTGACATAACCTACTTTTTTTTAATGGGGCACCCTATATATTCCTTAAAATCTTTTTCCCCTTACCAAGAGCTTTTCAAAAATATAGCATAGTCTATATTTATTTTTATAAATAACGTGACAAAATAATTTTTTTCTTTAATTTACATTGATAATAGTGGATAGCCGTGGGTAACCATGGTAACGCAAAAAAACACAAAATAATTAACGTTCTGCCATTACTTAGGTATTTGAGTTTTGAAGTTTCTGCTTCTCTCAAATTATTCCTGGTTACATTTTCCCAAATTTAGTGCTGATATTTATTATTATTCATTGTTTTTGTTTATTGTTATCGTTCTTGTTGTTGTTGTTTAATTATTTTTTAGTATGGCTCGAAACCAAAAATTTGAAAACTTTGAGAAATATGATATGAATACCTGCTTCATATTATCTAACGAAAACGCAGACCAGGCCTTAGAACTCTATCTGAACAGGTCAGTTAATCTTTATCTTAGAATTTGTATTTATTTTATATACCTATTTTGTCATATAAATATCCCGAAAGAAGACAACCCGACAGAAGAATATTTCAAAAATTAAAATTTAATCTTTGCAAACATGGATGTTTTGACAAACCTCGACCCCGAGTTTACAACAAAGGGAACGAGGAATCAGAGATCAACCTTTTAGCAGTTGTTCTAGCCACTCCTGAAACCTCGTGCAGGAAAATAGATGAAGAGACCGGTGTGTCTAAAACAACAGTGCAAAGGATTTTATAAAACCATACATTCAAACCTTACAAGTATAAACTTGTTCATCATCTGCACCCTGGTGATGCTGAACGTAGATTGGAGTTCTGCCATTGGTTTATAAATATGAAAACTAACGACAATAATTTTGAAAAAAAAATTTGGTCAGACGAGGCACATTTCACAAGTTCGGGAATTCTTAATAGACACAACTCGCGGTTTTGGAGTCAAGAAAACACCCACGTGATTTTTCCTAGAGAGCGTCAAGGCAGGTTCGCTCCTGCTTTATTTTTAACCGAAAAATAGTTTACAAGATTTATGAAGAAAACCTAAACTCTAATGGGTACTTACAAATTCTACAAGAAAAAACTATGAACATTTTAGAAAATATTCCACTGGCTCAACTGAACGATATATTCTTCCAGCAGGATGGGGCTCCAGCCCACAATGCTAGAATAATACAAAACTGGCTAAATGAACGTTTTTCCAGGAGATGGATTGGAACAAATGGACCTGTTCGATGGCAACCACGATCACCGGATCTCTAGGTTTTGGATTTTTTGTGGGGGTATTTAAAGAATAAAATTTATTCAAGGCAATATGGCAACATGCAACAATTAAAAATTGCAACGGAAAATGATTTTGCAGAATTACGAAGACAATCATTTATTTTGGAAAATGCTATTAAAAGAATTTATAAACTTTGTGAAACTTGTAGGAGACATAATGGTCTGCAATTTGAACAATATTTGTGATTAATTAATTATTTTGTTTTTTATCAATGTTAATTATAGAAAAAAATCATTTTGTTACGTTATTTATAAAAATAAGTATAGACTATGCTATATTTTGAAAAGCTCTTGGCAAGGGGAAAAAGATTTTAAACAAATATATAGGGTGTCCCATTAAAAAAAAAGTAGGTTATGTCAATATTTCAAAAACTGTGACCTCTAAAGAAAATCTGAGTATCACCACTGGATTCTACGTAAAAAAATCTACAAATATCAGTTTTTACTTTTTTAATATGTCCGACAATAACAGAGTTACAGGGGATGACTGAAAATCCAATTTTTCCAAAATCACCCTGTAGCACAAAAACTAAGATGGCTATGGCAAATTTGATTAGTGCATCTTTGGTTTCATGAAAAAGTAGCAAGGTGTCGCAAAACTCGCAAGGTTCTAACCTAAAAAATAAGCGAGATACCTCGTAAAATATACGAAAATGGGACAACCTACAGTTTGCTAGGATTGGAAAATAATATATCAATATCATATAATTGCTTAATATACCCAGTTACAAATACAACGATAACACATAATGTAATACAGGGTGTTAGGTAAACATGCGGCAAAAATCTAAGGGGTTATTTCTTGGCCTATTCTAGGAATATTTTGCCCTATGAGTATTTTTGAAAAACTCCTTTGTTTCGTAGATACAGGCTGAACAAAATTTGCGACAGTAACCACATTTTATTATCAAAAACTTCATGTAAAGTTGCTCAATGTACAATAAATGTTCGAAATGGCTTCCTCCAGCCTGGATACAAGTATTCAATCGTCTCGTCATTGACTGCCGACCTCTTTCAAACACAACAGGGTCGTTTCTAATTGAGTTACACCTAGCAATTATCCGATTTCGCAAGTCGACCAAATTCTCCAAATTATACATTAGGAATTTTTTTGTCGCTAAATTACGCGTCGTATCAAAAAATTGCATAAAATACAATTAATCGGTATGTTTAAGGTCATATCTAGGTATTTTTATATCTTTGAACTATACAGCTGTTTTAAAAATATTTGGTAAAAACCAAAAACTGAACCTAATAAACCCTCCCTCTCCGCTACTAGATTTCTCCCAAAATCTAATCAGGTCTAAGCCAAATGAAACCAAGCTTAAATACAAACTTTTAAGTGCGTAGGTATTTTCATTCTAGATACTAATACACACACGTACACCCACGCACGCACCCACACACGCACGCTCGCACGTACTCACACACACACACACACACACACGCACGCACGCACTCACGCGCGCGCACACACACAAACGCACGCACGCACCCGCACGCACACATACACACTCACACGCACACACGAACGCACGCGCGCACACACACGCACGCGCACACGCACACGTACACGCAGACGCAGGCACAGACGCGCATGCAGACGCAGACGCGCATGCAGACGCGCACGCAGACGCAGACGCAGACGCAGGCGCGGAGTCAGACGTAGACGCAGGCGCAAGCACAGGCACAGATACACACCACACACACACTCACACACGCACACATGCACACACGCACACACGCACACACGCATACACGCACACACGCACTGACGCACTGGCGCACTGACGCACAGACGCGCACAGGCGTGCAGACGCACAGGCACACACAGGCGCACAGACACACATATGCACAGAATTCTCAAACTAATCCAATCAAGAATTTCTTGAATGTTACTGTCACTGGGAGACTTACATATGCACTAATCATGTCGAATTGTGTATTCTCCAAAGAAAAAACATTTTGCAAACGATATTCTCCTTCAGACTTCTTCTTTATATCGAAAGTTAAAGTTAAGATTGAATCGGGAAAATTGCGAATCGGGGTTTTCAGTGTAGGCCTTTGTTTCTGATAAAAACAATATGTCAGGTTGTAAATGATCAAGGTGTTGATGAACAGCATTAATATTAGACTAATTACAGAAGAAAAAATATGCTGACAAATACACTCTAATAATAATAGAAAACCACATGCAAAACTTCCGAAAGTAGTACCTTGCCTTTTTTCACTTCTACTTGAATTAACCGCTGTTTCATTTATTTGCTTTGTTGTGATAATGATACTAACCTATATCAATATAAAAATATTTATAATTTCCTTATATGCTGATGGGTTTCAAACCCCCAAATCTTAACTCCCAGTCGGGTGCTACTTATTCTTATTACTAATTTCCACGAAATAGAATTCTCTGAAGGGCAGCATAGCATTGCGTCTTTAGTTTTAGGAATTCTATATTAGTGACCCATATTTAACTATAAAAGGCTCTACGAACACCTCAACTATAAGCAAAGGAAATTTTAAGAAAAAGAAATTGAGCAAAGAGAAATAAAGTTTTGAAATTATTAAACGACATTGTCTAAACTCCAAAAAATGATTTAAACTTCAATTTTACAAAAGATTTTAGATTAATAAATTAATTTTTAAAATGTTGTCATATTCTGGATATACTATTATGAGTAATAAAAGCAGTGTGATAAGTAATATATCTTATTCTTGTCTAGAAAAAAATCCTTAGATAACAGTGAATCTGTATAGACCAGCGGTTCCCAACCTTTCTTTGACCAGATACCACTTTGATATCGTTGTTATTAGCAGGGACCACAAGGTTAAAAAGCAAACTGTAGCAATCTAAAAATAATCTTTAATCGAAGCGTTTAACATAAGTCATCGTAAAATTCAAAAGTAACATTAATTAACAGTGTTATAGTTCTTGATTAGTAGATAATTCAGTCTGCATCATTGAGATTTTTGAGCTTGCATCTTCTGTACAAATTTTTGAATTCTTGGAGTGATATTTTTGCTCAACGCTACACGCATATCATCACTTACTTTCAATCGATTTCTGAACTTATTTTTAATTATCAGTAAAGCAGAATATCGTTGTTCGCATAAATAAGTTGTGGAGAAAAGCATAAGATAACGCAAAGCGATTTCTCGAATTTTAGTGTATGAAATTGCCTTTTTCACCAAAACTGCTCCAAAGAATCATATTCCTTACAGTGTATATCATTTTGTAATTCAATAAGTTCTTCTTGCATTTCTTCTGCAACTTCTCTAGCATTAGTGTCAAAAGGGTTGTGTATCAGTTTTTGGTGAATTTGAGTTTCTGTATTGCTATATTCTGGGAAGTAACGATTGAATTCATCAGCCAACATTTGCAGATGGCATTTGATGTTTTCTCGTATGCTTTCTTTAAACGTGCCATACTTTTTGTCGTCAAGGAGTGCCTTTAACGTTGAGAACGCACTAACGTTGTCCTCGCAAACTTGACTAATCCATAATTGAAGTTTGCAAATGAAAGCACGAAGTTTATCTTCAAAGATAAATATATTTTCAACGTCTATATGTCTCTTTTGTGAACCTTGCAATTGTAAGTTCAACTTATTTAACTGTGTGAAAATGTCCACAAGATAAGCCAAATGCATCTGGGATGTCACATTAGAAAACTGTTCCAGTAAGTCTTTTAATTTTTTTTCATGTGGAAACAACTCAACCTCTCCTCTGAACTCGTATAATCTTTCCATAATATTGCCTTTCGATAACCAACGAACTTCTGTGTGAAAGAGAAGGTTGTCATGGTCGGAGTCCATTTCAGTGCACAGTTTTTTAAAAAAGAATTTAAGGCACTGATTTTGATAACATTCACCACTTTTATAGCCAATCGCATTGTATTATTAAGGCATTTAGGAAGAGTCTTGGAAGCTGACGTCTGGCGATGAAAGATACAATGCGATGTTAGTGCTGACGGATTTCTCTTTTTGATTAACGTCGCTAGACCGGAACGTGATCCTAACATCGCTGGAACGCCATCCGTACAGAAACCTGCTAGCTTTTCCCACATAATGTCATATTTCTGAAAATATTCAGTTATTATGTTCATGACGTCGATTCCTTTTGATGTCGTTCCCAGTTCCTGCGAATTCAATAGTTCTTGTTTAATTTTGTAGTCGTCTGAAAAGCGGACAAAAACGATATCATTTGACATGAGTCCAATTCAAGCTTTCACTGTGTTGTTCGATAAAGGTATATCTTTTATACTTTTTTTTTTGCTTCTAACCCTAAATCTTCTTTGACAGCTTTGATCAAACAAGGTTTCGCAAGAGTTTCTCCTATTGTGTTGCTTTTTGATTGCGCTATTAATTTCGATATCTCAAACGACGCTATTAATGTTCTTTCAGAAGACGCAAATTTTGTACCGCTAGGTCCGTGAAAAAGTTGGATGGACTGTTTCTAGGTGGCGTTTTAATTTCGCTGGCGTCAAGGCGTCGTTCGCGAGAACGGTTGCGCATGTAACGCACTGTGGTTTGATTTCTCCATTACTTTCCATCGAAGTAAATCCAAACTTAATGTAACTATACTGTGGCCCACAGTTATAATTCAATGTGGAAGCATACGATAATATATTTTAAACGGGAAAGACCCGACATGGTTGCCAGACCGTTCGCAGGGGGGCACTTTTGCTAAAATAATATTATTTACAAATATTAAGCGGCAGTGCTGTTCTCCGTATAGCCACACAATTTTAACTATGGGCCAGAGTATATTATCGTATTTTCTCTTAGGCTGCATTTTCTGAAATAAAACAGAAATGCAATTGAATATAAGCATAACAAGTAAAAGCGTAAAGATAATATAGTAACATATCTTCCTAAATCATAAAACATATACTGGGCTCCAAAAAATGTATTTATTCCGTAATGGCAAACCTAAAACAGCATTTAATATAAACCATTCAACAGCATATTTTTAAGCATTTTTGTGGGCAGCTCGGTTATTTTTGGAGGTCAGTGTACTTTTACTACCTTTGTTTTTAATTGTATATCGTGAAGCCGCACTTGTGATAAAATATAATATTTGAATATTTAAAATAAAATGAAACACCGTGGAACTTAAAATTTATATAGTTTAGGGACTCATAGTTGGCTGCTGTCATAGGTGAAATGGGATTGTTCCCAAATGTCAAATAAGTTAGTATGTAATAATATATTTCAATTATACACTTTATTACAGCGACAAAAGTAAACCAACTTTTTGATTTGGTATAAAGAATAAGGGTATGTGATAAAGGTAATTTTATTAATGAGATTTTGTAGATGAACTAACCTTAATGGTTCTTATATTTGCAAAAATAAATATGACAAAAGGAAAACGAATCTGTACGGAAGTACGAGAAATGGTCGTAAACGCCTTTTTAAAAGAAACGAGTAAGATTGCGATTTCCAAACAGTTTGACTTACCCAAATATAGTGTGTCAAAAATTATTTCACGTTATAATGAAAAAGGACATGTAGAAAAAATGCCGAAATCAGGAAGGCCCAGAAAAACTACATTTTGGATGGATAGGAGAATCAAAAGAATTTCTCAAAGAGACCCGTAGTTGTCAGGACCAAGCTGAAATTCCTGAACTGGAAGTAAATGCGAGGACTGTTCAACGACGATTAGTTGACACAAAACTTTATAGCAGACGTCTAACCTCGAAACCGTTGCTTTCCGAAAGAAATCATCATGCCAGGCTTGAATTTGCACAACGCCATTTGAACTGGACAGTGCAAGAGTGGGGAAAAGTATTGTTTAGTGACAAAAGTCGTTACAATATTTTTAATTTTGATGGAAGGAGGCGTGTTAGACGCCCGGTTAACACAAAATTTCACCTAAAGTATGTTACTCCAACAATAAAGCACGGACAAGGTAGTGTATTTGTATGGGGTTGTTTCTCGTGAAGTAGAGTAGGTCTACTTCATTTTATAGACGGCACTATGGATCGCTTCGTTTACAGGAACATACTCCAAAACGTTGTTTCCCTATGCTCAGAGAGAGATGTCTTTGGAATTTGTATTCCAACAGGACAACGACCCGAAACATTCATCTCACCTTGTTCAGGAGTAGTTTCAAGAGGTTCTAGCACAACCGTCAGGCCTCAACCCCATTGAGAACTTTTGGGAAGAGGTTGAACGTCGTATTGGGACTACAAGATTCCCAAATAAACAGTCCTTAATTTATAAAATTAATGAAGTTTGGAGTAATATGCCGTCTATTACTATCCAACATTTAATTTCATCAATGTAGCGTCGTTGCCAAAAAGTTATATCCAACAATGGTTATGCTTTAATTATTAAGAACTTGTTTTTATGTTATTATAACCCTTCATCCATGTTTGTGATTTTTGAGTTGTTAAATGAAATAAATGTTCTTTTCTTAAAAGTTGCTTTACTTTTGTCGCCCTAATAAAGTGTATTGTTGAAATACATTATTACATACTTACTTATTTGACATTTGGAAACAATCCCATTTCATCTACGACAGTAGCCTACTATGAACTATATAAATTTTAATAAAATACTTATCTTTTTTGGGATTTTTTAATGGTGTACTTTAAATTATACAATCTAAACGTTTCGATAACACTTACAGTTATCTTCGTCAGTAGTAATGTATGTTAAAAATTGTTAAAGATGTAGTAAACAATTTTGTCAAATTTGAAAAATTAAAACATAAACATACGCCTGCTATTAGTATAACAGTTTGGGAAACATAAAGCCAACTATAAAATTTTTAGTAAAGAATAACTAGGTCATAAAATTAAATATTGTTAAACTGCTTCAAAGATGATTAAATTTTGTTAAATGTGTTTTTTGGCTGGCAAATTTCATTGTTAGCTTTCGTCGTAGAGAGTGTTCTGGCTTGTCATCTTTGAAGCAGTTTAACAATATTTAATTTTATGACCTAGTTATTCTTTACTAAAAATTTTATAGTTGGCTTTATGTTTCCCAAACTGTTATACTAATAGCAGGCTTATGTTTATGTTTTAATTTTTCAAATTTGACAAAATTGTTTACTACATCTTTAACAATTTTTAACATACATTACTACTGACGAAGATAACTGTAAGTGTTATCGAAACGTTTAGATTGTATAATTTAAAGTACACCATTAAAAAATCCCAAAAAAGATAAGTATTTTATTATGAGTGTTAATGGTGAAAGTTTACATTTTCATATATAAATTTTAATTTCCACGGTGGCTCATTTTATTTAAAATACTCAAATATTACATTTTATCACAAAAGTTGCTTCACTTTTGTCTAATAGTATATATATATATATATATATATATATATATATATATATTCTCATTAAGTATTCAATGTACATAAGTGTTTTGAATTGTGTAATACATAAACACGCACATACATAGGTAAACTAACGCCCAAATTCTCCTTTGTAATGGCAACTTTTTAGTATTTTTATCAAAATAGTTTAACATAGCAAAATGCATACTTACCACGTTTACATTATATCAAAATATTGAGGACTAACGGTTAGTAATTACGACAGATTTGGCAGAACCATTAAACAGCTTAATAGATTAACTAACACGCTGGTGAGCAAGACAAAAGAAAACGTACGATTGACTGCTAGCCTCGTGTCATATTGTTTTACCAGTCACTTGCCTCGCCCTCTCTCTGGTCACGCGCTCGGGCGTTCATTCAAAGTTTGAAATCTTTCGCGGACCATATTTCAATTCTTGCGGATCACTGGTAGTCCGCGAAATACTGATTGGGAACCACTGGTCTGGACAATATTCATTCTTAGAAAGTAGGCCAAACCATAATAAAAATTACTTCATTGAACTATTTGTGGTTGCATATATAAAAACATACGTTCTATTTATGCTAATATTGTAATACTATATTCGCTTTGCATTATAGTTATTTTGATTTTTAAACGCGAATAGGTAGCATGAATAAAAAAATAGTTATACTTAATACAGAATGTAATGTATTTTTAATTTTTATAATAATTAAATGTGAAATAACACTGAAATTAATTTGCTGTTATCATGAATCATTTAGTACCATTAACAAATCATTGCGTAACAAAGACCAAAAGAACCATGTTTACATTTTACAACACATCTTTCAAAATTTTTTAGTGCAGTTTTGAATGACAAATAAGTAGGTAAACGTATTTTTTTGCTTTGAAACTGCAACAAAATGTAATATTTTAAATAACAATCCTAAGCAATAATTACAGACGAATAAATTTTGGTTAAAATATGCGTGTTGCAAATTTTAATTACATTAGATTAAAATGTATAACACGAAGTTTAGAAGCTACAATATCAATTTAACGTTTCTTAATACCTATAAAGAAGTAATATTTATAGAAACGATGATCTAATCAACGTAAAATACGTTTAATAATTGCTTATTTTCACGCAATTAAACCTAAAACGCAAACTTCATTGATTTAAAATTAAGTGCAATATGCATTTAAATATAAACTATAATTATTTCCAATTCTAGAAGAAAAAGTTCTTAATAACAGGCTTATGCAAGAAATCGTGATGAATAAAAGAATGCTTCTGATTCTGTACTAACCTAAAAATATTTATCTAACGGATGTTTATTTACACATATCTACCATATTTGGATTTATCAATCAACTATACTGTTCTAATATTTTATGTTTGCTTTCTAATACAAATACACGATCTTTGAACATCCAAATCCTAATTAAAATGATTATATATCTCATTAAAATTCTGTTATAGTATATTAAGAAACTAGTTTCATGAGATGCCAAAGTGTGATAAAGGGTCTTATGTAACGAATTTCTTATACTATTTTTTCTCTTTTGCATATTTTATGTTGAAAATTTTGTCACCTTGTATGTCAAGTTTCAAAATTTTGAAAATAGGTTGGCAAAAATGGTATTTCCCTGTTTGAATTCCATTTTAGTATAGGTTATTAAAACTTTTATACAAGATCGGGCGTTAAAGTACATTTTATGAATCAATTTAGCGGGCGTAAAATGCCGCTTTAGTGCCTGCGAACTACCTTAGCGCCCGCGGGCGGTAAAGTAATTGTCGTATTTTTTGTTTTCAGAATTCACATTCAGTTAGTTATTACTATTAGATAAAGATGGCGATCACCTATTCTACTCTTATTGACTTAGTTGCTATGGTAACGCGAACGTATGTATACAGGTTACTGTTTTCTCATCTTACTAGTCACAATAAGTATAACTATGTTCTCTATAACGAATACAAATTGTTTGGTAGATTATTAGATATATTGCTTACCCTCTCCCATTTACATAACTAGAACAATGATTCTTTTAGTCCCGTAACTAATAAAACGTATTGTTTATACATCGGTTTGTTTCATACAAAAATAATCAAACCAGGTTTTACCAACCAGTAATAACAAATTTGCAGGTCATTTATGGTTAAAATTTAATAACTGTATAATTTTTTCGAATTAAACAATACAGTAAAGAAAAATAATTAATAAGTTAGAACAATGTAATCGCAACAATAAATTAATCACTTCTCAATGAAAGGAAATGTATGATTTTTAAACAGTCTCATTCTTAAGATTAATGGGAAGTTCATGAAAAGCGTGTCATTCTACCGTGGTTATTAGTACGTTGTTCTGTGTGATAGAAGATGTCGTTTGAAGCCTAATTGAAACAGTTCTTTATCCTTAAATGTCTCAACGTATGAGGCTATTATAGGTTTATGTATGAGGTTTATTAACCTCCCAATACTGGGAAACCGTATGACTAAGGTCTCGAAGTACATACGTACATTATGGGAAAGTATTCAAACATTAAAGTATTAAAGTATTGCGTGTAGGTAGGGGAGACCGGGGTAGCGAGGACCACTTAAGACATTTTAATTTGTATTATCCTTATTTACAACAGTACAACATTCAAAATAAGCATAAGACACCTCTGTTATACATCTAAACGATTGCAGTAGAAAAACATAGAAGGTTTTTAACATTTGTGTGATAAAAAACACTTATCACATTTACAACTTGGTCTTGCTTGCCCCAACCGGTTGGGACAAGAAGGTCCAGATGTGAAGTGGAGTGAAAAACGTAAATGAAAATTAATTTAGTCGCACAATTCACAAATGAAGACAGCATCGTCTTCCTCTACTCCCGCACACTCTTCGTAAACCCACTGTTGGCAATTTTGGCATTTAATCCATCCTTCCTCTTTTCTTGAATCTTTGTATGAGCTGTGACAAAAAATATAAAGGCAATCGTCGTCGTTCTCACTCCCGCTTGCACTACTTTCATCCATAAAACTAGAATTTGTCTTTTTAGTTTTATTTTTTCCCTGTGATCCCTTGCATTTTTGCTTTTTGGAAAGTGGCATATGGTTTTCTTTTCCAAGATTTCGTTTGGTTGCTGCTACTTTGGAAGAGGTAGATGATCGCTTTTCTTCTAAAGCTTGTTTAGCCGGTGTGCTAATAAGCACTACGGATTTTTCTTTCTTCCTTCTTTCACGTTTGTCCCTTCTTGTAACATCTGATACTACAGCAGGTGATACAATTTGTAAAACATCAGCAAATGATGATGAAGATGGTGTTACAGATGAACAAGCAGGATTATAATTATTATTGGAAAGAAGAGAAGACGCCGGTGCAACTGATGACGAACAGCTCGACCCTGGACTGTTGAGTGAAGCAGCATCTGAAATTATTGTTCGTGGTGGTGTGATGGTATCACCAAAATCAGTTTCCTGAAACACATCGGGGTTGTATGGATACATGCCACTTCTTTCAAATCCTTTTGCGGCTTTATCTATTGTAGGATCCTTCTGAAAAGCCTTACCACTCAAACTCACAACGTCGTGAATTGTAATCGCATCTCCTTTACGGACTGTCATATAATGATCACATTCACGTGCATATTGAGCCTTAAATGGTCCAAAGAATGTCAAATCAAGCGGTTGAATCCGACGGCTGCAGTGAGGCGGGATAGTCAGCATTGCTATGTGATGTTCTTTTGCTTTCAAAACACCTTCAAGTTGCTTATGACTCGTGTGTCCGTCTAAGATCAGTAGCACTGGTTTTTCCATGCAGGGCTTAATATGATCAAGGTATTTTAGAAAATGTTCCCTGTCCATCCAGCCAGAACCGTTTGCAAAACCAGCACCCCCTGGAGGGGCACCTCTTAACAATAATGGTGCTAGTCTTTTCCGAGGAAACAAATAAACTGGAGAAACATAGTTACCAGTAATAGAAACTGCACAAGCCATCGTTATATTCGATCCTCGTTCTCCCCTAACGATCCTACCTACTTGCTTTTGTCCCCTTTTGCTAATATTTTTGTAGGTTTTGGAACAGTGGAGATCCCAGTTGCATCATAGTTAAAAAATACAGTCGGGAGTAAAGTTGTATTGACGCAAAACTATTTTTAAAAAGTCAGAAAAAGTTGTGGCTTGTTTTTTATTGAAACCTGCAGCCCTATTAAGGCTAGTTGCTTCAGGCTTACGAATAGATAATTGGGGGTTTCTTTTCAAGAAACCAGATAACCAATCCTCACCAGCAACTTTTTTTGATTTATTAAACGGGTGCTTAATTTTGAGACGTTCCGCAAGCTCGTAAGGTATACGCCTTACATCTAACGGAGTAAGGCCATAAAACTTGGACTGCATTTCTAATAAATGATCAACTAACAAATTTTCGTTTTCCACAGAAATTTCAATAGTATAGTTGCTAACAATGGGTCCAGGCACATTTTCAGTGTTTTGGTTCAATCTTCTAATTAAGCAGGTTTTTGGAACGTTAAACCTTCGAGAAGCTTCCATGATGCCAATTCCATTGCGGATTGCCTGAATTGCGGCATTCGCATTTTCTTCGGTCCACTTAGGCTCATCACGTTTTCTTACGTAATTTTTCATCTGAAAATAATATGAGTTTAAGTTTTGACTATAAATTGAAACCCGGAGTCATGAGGACCAGATTCAAGAGATTGATCCTACCTACCCCAAATGCATCGGTCCTCTCTGCCCCAAATGCAACTACAATACAAAGTAATCTATTAACCTACTTTAAAGCACACATAATGCTAAACATTTAGGTTAGTTTTATAGCCATTTTAATGTACATCACCACTATTGCCTTCAATTTACTGAATAATCTACCAACGAAATTATAGCAAGGTATATTAGAGCAGATAGATTACATCAACTTACCGAGTATTCTTATTTTAGACAACGCTTCATAAACAAGAAAGCCGAATTTTAATGTCGGACCATTACGCAGACAATGACCAAAACGCCAATACACCAAAGTGCCAAAGGACCAAAGCGCCGCATGATCAATGCGCCGAATGACCAAAGCGCCGAATTACCAAGGCGCCGAATTTCCAAAAAGGCCGAATGCCCAAAATCCGATACGATTATTTTATATCCACAAGGCGAAACTTAATAATGTAGGAGAACACCTGTCTTTACTAGTGCAATTAGCTAACTTAAAATGTATTTAAACATTAATCTGCTGAAAGAAAGTTGTGCGTTATGTACATCAAGCAGTTTTTTGTTTGTGTACTATAATGTCAAATTAAATGCCTGGTAGTAGAAGGAGGTCATCCGAGTCCCTAATTAATTAAAAGTGTTGTGGGGGGAGTAGGGCATGGGTGGGGGTCTGAGCGAGGGTCTAGGGTGGGATTAGGTGTGGGGTCGGCTTCTTTTTGGGGGCGTTTTTCAACCCCTTGGCTGAATTTTAGCCCTTAATTAAGGTCCTTTGGCCATATTAAGAACGTTTTTTGCTGTCTAACCCCTAGTTAGGAGTGTTGGATGCCCCTAGGGTGTGGTGTAGAAGCCATTTTGGCAGAATTAATAGGGGGGTTAAGCCTAGATAAGGCCCTTATTTATTATGGTGGGGTTAAAAGTAAACCACACCCATCCCTTTTACCTGATTGGTTGTACGTGTAGTAAGGAGTGGCTAAGACTAGACCACACCCATTCCTTTTATCTGATAGTTTGCGCCCGTCTCCTGGCTTCTGATTGGCCTTTAGCCCCACTACTCAGCAGCTGTGCTCTGATTGAAGGGCTAAGTCTCTGCATTCTGATTGGTTATGGGGGGAAATTTGAATTTGTATTCTAATAATGGGGCATTGTATTTAATTACAAGTTATAAACCAGCAATTATTTTAATTATGAGACATGATTAAATTGCATCATAAACCTTTCAATTAAGCGTCATAATCAAGATCCTCGTCCATTTTATTATAATTGTTATTATCATTATAACCCTTTTAATTATGGATCATAATCAAGACCCTCGGCAATTTTTCTTGGCGGGAAATTTAATTGTATTATAATAAGGTGGCCTTAATGTTACTTTGTAATACAGGTGTAGGGTTGCGCAACTTGCTCTAGGGGCTTCGCCCCCTTGACCAGCAACTTGCTTTCGGGGCTTCGACCCCTGGCCCCCTTCGAGGGAAATTCGAATTTGTATTTAAATCTTTACATTCTGATTGCTTATTGCGAGAAATTTGAACTAGTATTCTAATAAGACGTAACTTGCTTTCGGGGCTTCGCTCCCTTGGCGGGAGATTTGAATTTGTATTTAAGTCTCTACATTCTGATTATTTATTGCGAGAATATTTTACAGATCTCTGTAATGGTTATGGGCGAAATTTGAAATAAGAGGCCCTAGTTCTAACTTGTGAGATAAGATATCTACACCCGTTTCCAGGGCTTAGTCCACTATTACGCGCAATATATTTTGCTTTCAATTATGAGTCATAATTAAATTTATAAATAAAAAACATAAAGGGTTTTAATCATTTATTATAAGTAATACTATTTTGAGATATAAAACTAATTAATATTTTCTGTAATAGAGGCTGGCGTAATTGGAAATGGAAAAATGCTAATTAAAATATTTTACATACAAGATCCGCCTTAGAGGAAATACCTGTCAAAATGGGCCTTAGATTTATAAGCAAGCCTGAACGTCTTAAGTCGTTATTAATCTGTTTTTAATTATTAGTCTTAATTAAATTTTGACAGCCGTTTTGTTTTGGCAATCTCAAATCCCCTTGTCAAAAGATCAATAAAATCAGCCGAAGCATATCAAACCAAATCAATCAACCTCGATCAAATCAAACAAATAAATCAAGCAAATCAATCTCAAACAAAGCACTTTAGATCAAATCAAACAATCAGATCAATCATAATCAATCAATCAAAGCAATAAACCAAATCAGTTAAATCCATCAACCTCAATCAAATCAAACAAGAAGCTGAGCTAACAATTCTTCATAACCTTCAGGTAACGATTCTCCCACTGTATATACCTAGCCCATATGAGCGACTACTTACTTTGTAGATAAGGTTAACCAACACTCTGAGCTGGTACTCTCCCTAAAGGTGAGGGCACCGACGTGGGAAAACAGTCGATCATCAGCAAATCAATCTCAATCAATAAAATCATACCTACATACAAGTTGGAATTAGGGACTCTTACTAGAATACAAATTCAAATTCCCCGCCATAACCAAACCGAAAACAATAATTAGTCCATACACTACTAGATGGCACCACAAACAAATTCAAATTTTGTGGCAAGGGAGCTAAGACCCGAAAGGAATTTGTAAAGCCCTATCTCTGTATTATAAGTTACCATTAGGCCCCCTTATTAGAATACAAGTTCAAATTCCTCGCCATAGCCAAACCGAAAACAATCATTAGTCCATACAGTATTAGACGGCGCCACAAACAAATTCAAATTTTGAGGCTAGGGGCTAAGACCCGAAAGGAAGTTGCGAAGCCCTATCCCTGCCTTATAAGTTAGCATTAGGTCCCCTTATTAGAATACAGTTTCAAGGAGAGCAAGTTAACAAATCGCGTACCTATTTATAGTACAAAATTTAATTAATTGGAGGCTTAATATGGGAAATTTGTTATCTGTATGTTTCATTTTGGCTAATCATACGTTATTGAATGGTTGTTTGTAATTAGTGGTTAATGCTGTTTAAACAAATTATATGGGAGAAATAATTTTTACAAGGGTATATCTGGAACAAGAAAAATGCCTTCGAAATCTTTACGACGATGTTGATTCTATCCAGTGAACTCTCCAGCTCTGATAGTAACCCCTACTAGAGATAATGGCGATGATAATTATAGTTCCAGATCTAGTGACCTTCAATTTTCCGATGAAGACAGTAAAGAGCATTAATACAATATGAAGCTTTTTTAAATGATGTTCATGCTAACGATTGTACAGAGACCGTATGTTTATGGGTGTTGGTATTACTTCATGTATTTCTATTTATCTTTTATATCAATTTGAATATTTTAAGAAATGCAGTTATCGTCCACAATAATTGAAAATATTTAATGGAGATGACAAATAATATTAATAATAATAATAATAATAATAATAATAATAATAATAATTTGTTGCCATTGCAATTCGTACAAAAACAACGAACATCGGCATAGTCATTTACAAAGAGTCAGAACACCCTCTAACGGACGAGGGCTGACAATTAAAAATGGCATAATCAAGGAACAAATTTAACCACATTTAATCAAGTTATGATGTACGTGTAAAGTTGTGAAAAACTTTAATTTAAAATTAATAAAAATCAATTAGATGTCTTAAACAATTCTGGTGAAATTATTGGT
>JARFJB010001188.1:22500-55000 GCA_036346205.1 Vesta saturnalis | reverse complement strand
ATAACCTAAGTCAGAAAAGACGTAAGGAGTAAACGACTTGTTAAACTGCGTTTACTAGCTTTACTCAAAGGAAGAGATATACTGTTATCGGTTAAACATGTATTAGTTAACCAAATTCTTTTGGTTACGTTGTAGTGGTAGTTGACGAAGTGTGTGTGTGTATGTGTATTGTGTGTGAGTGCGTGCTTGCGAGCGTGCTTCCGTGTGTTTGCCTGCGCGGGCGCATGTGTGTGCCGTGTGTGCATGTGTCCCTGCGCGGGCGCGAGTGCGTGCCTGTCTGCCTGTCTGTCTGTCTGCCAGTCAGCCTATCTGCCTGTCTGCCTGTCTGCCTGTCTGCCTGTCTGCCAGCCCGCATGTATGTCTGGCTGTCTGCCTGTCTGCTGCCTGCCTGTCTGTTTGTCTGTCTGTGTGCCTGTCCGCATGTCCGCCTGTCTGCCTGCCTACCTACCTGCCTATACGCCTGTCTGCCTGTCTGCCTGTCTGCCTGTCTGCCTGTCTACCTGTCTGCCTGTCTGCCTGTCTGCCTGTCTGCCTGTCTGCCTGTCTGCCTGTCTGCCTGTCTGCCTGTCTGCCTGTCTGCCTGTCTGCCTGTCTGCCTGTCTGCCTGACTGCCTGTCTGCCTGTCTGCCTGTCTGCCTGTCTGCCTGTCTGCCTGTCTGCCTGTCTGCCTGTCTGCCTGTCTGCCTGCCTGCCTGTCTGCCTGTCTGCCTGTCTGCCTGTCTGCCTGTCTGCCTGTCTGCCTGTCTGCCTGTCTGCCTGTCTGCCTGTCTGCCTGTCTGCCTGTCGGCCTGACTGCCTGTCTGCCTGTACGCCTGCCTGCCAGCTTGTCTGTCTGGTGGTCTGTCTGTCTGATTGTCTGTCTCTCTGTCTGTCTGTATCTGTCTGTCTGGCCTGTCTATCTGTCTGTCCGCGGTCTGTCTGTCTGTCTGCTGTCCGTCGTCTGTCCGTCTGTCCGTCTGTCCGTCTGTCTGGTCTGTCTGTCTGTCTGTCTGTCTGTCTGTCTGTCTGTCTGTCTGTCTGTCTGTCTGTCTGTCTGTCTGTCTGTCTGTCTGTCTGTCTGTCTGTCTGTCTGTCTGTCTGTCTGTCTGTCTGTCTGTCTGTCTGTCTGTCTGTCTGTCTGTCTGTCTGTCTGTCTGTCCGTCTGTCCGTCTGTCCGTCTGTCCGTCTGTCCGTCTGTCCGTCTGTCCGTCTGTCCGTCTGTCCGTCTGTCCGTCTGTCCGTCTGTCCGTCTGTCCGTCTGTCCGTCTGTCCGTCTGTCCGTCTGTCCGTCTGTCCGTTCTGTCCGTCTGTCCGTCTGTCCGTCTGTCCGTCTGTCCGTCTGTCCGTCTGTCCGTCTGTCCGTCTGTCCGTCTGTCCGTCTGTCCGTCTGTCCGTCTGTCCGTCTGTCCGTCTGCCTGCCTGTCTGCTGTCTGTCTGTCTGTCTGTCTGTCTGCCTGTCTGTCTGTCTGCCTGTCTGCCTGTCTGCCTGTCTGCCTGTCTGCCTGTCTGCCTGTCTGCCTTTCTCCTTATCTGCATGTCTGCCTGTCGGCCTGACTGCCTGTCTGCCTGTCCGCCTGCCTGCCAGCCTGTCTGTCTGGTGGTCTGTCTGTCTGATTGTCTGTCTCTCTGTCTGTCTGTTGGTCTGTTTATCTGTCTGTTGGTTTGTCTGTCTGTCTGTCCGTCGGTCTGTCTGTCGTCTGTCTGTCCGTCGTCTGTCCGTCTGTCTGTCTGTCTGTCTGTCTGTCTGTCTGTCTGTCTGTCTGTCTGTCTGTCTGTCTGTCTGTCTGTCTGTCTGTCTGTCTGTCTGTCTGTCTGTCTGTCTGTCTGTCTGTCTGTCTGTCTGTCTGTCTGTCTGTCTGTCTGTCTGTCTGTCTGTCTGTCTGTCTGTCTGTCCGTCTGTCCGTCTGTCCGTCTGTCCGTCTGTCCGTCTGTCCGTCTGTCCGTCTGTCCGTCTGTCCGTCTGTCCGTCTGTCCGTCTGTCCGTCTGTCCGTCTGTCCGTCTGTCCGTCTGTCCGTCTGTCCGTCTGTCCGTCTGTCCGTCTGTCCGTCTGTCCGTCTGTCTTTCTGTCCGTCTGTCCGTCTGTCCGTCTGTCCGTCTGTCCGTCTGTCCGTCTGTCCGTCTGTCCGTCTGTCCGTCTGTCCGTCTGTCCGTCTGTCCGTCTGTCCGTCTGTCCGTCTGTCCGTCTGTCCGTCTGTCCGTCTGTCCGTCTGTCTGTCTGTCTGTCTGTCTGTCTGTCTGTCTGTCTGTCTGTCTGTCTGTCTGTCTGTCTGTCTGTCTGTCTGTCTGTCTGTCTGTCTGTCTGTCTGTCTGTCTGATCGCCTGATTTCACAATCGTATATGTTTACCAATTTTAAATATTCGTGATTTGTTTGGAGATATACGTAGTAATAACTTTTAAAACAAAGTACTTTTTCTACAACCGAGCGAAAAGTACAAATTTGCGCTTCCAAAAGAAAGCGCAAAGTTGCACTTTTCCGAGTAGCAAGCTTTTTTACTTTGTCGCTCGCCAAACGACAAAGTAACTAAAACGCTCGCTTAGTTACCATGGAAACCTTAATAAAGTAACGTCTTTTGACAAAAGTATGAGTTAAGGGGTATTTGGCAGATGTCGACAATTTTGTGACCAGCGCGTCATGTTAAGATCGTTTTCCTACAATGAATATCTGGTGTGGAACTACCTTCCAACCTACAAAATGGAAATTAAAGGAAATGTAATAATTTTAATAACAATTTTTAGAATAGTTATGCTACCTCTTTTATAATAAGTTCAATACGAAAATAAGCAACATTGTGAAAATAAAGCAGTTTTTAACAAACATTCTTACAAAAATACATGTGTAACTCAAAGTGATGCTCACGTTTTGAAATCTTAACTGTCAAATTTGAGGTTACCAGTAATTACTAATTTTTACCAAACATTTGTATAAAAACACCGGTTGTAGAAAAAATCATGTGTATAATTCGAGCACAAAGTGCCATTGTCGCTCTCGCGAGATAGCCGCGCTCCGCTACGCGTCCTGCGTCAATCTTCTCGCTCAGGGCGGCAATGTATCACTTTGCGCTCTTAATACACAAATAGCTATTTTATGATTATAATATAAAATAGTTCTACAAGATAGTCATCTCACCTGCCATTGAGGTCATTATCGGAAATTACAGCTAGTGTTCTCATATTAAGAGTGTAAAAGGAAAGAAAAAAGATAAGACGTACAGAGCCGAACATTGGGAGGTTGCAATGTCTAAAACGATACCCGCCTTTCTTACACCTCTTGACCAGAGAGTGGTCCAACCTGGAAAAAATGTTACCTTCACGCTACCTTGAAAAAAATTGACCAGATAAGGCATTCATTTTAAAATTTTACTTCTAATTTTAAATTCCCCGGTGGAATTTCCAGACAACTTCGATTTTAAAATTTCGATTTGATCCGATACCGCTACCACCTTGAATACGCAACCACGTTGCTGCGAATGTATTTGCAATTTTTCCACCAGGCGATTTTCCTACTCCATTTTTGATTTTGTTGTAGTCAATCCAGCTGTACAATGTTATTGGTCCCCTTTTTTCACAGGTGTGCTTTTAAAAAAATTAAAAATTAAAGTACCGATGTGCACTTTTATTTGAATTATCATACATTTAGAGTTAACGAAATCGTAATGCAAGCGTTTGTTATTACAATTTTTGTATTACTTAAACAAATTAGTAAATTAGACGTGTTCAATTTTTACCTAACCCAATTTTGGAAATCGACCAAAATTTACTGTCTCAAATTATCAATACTATCAGTATCATTACTCCATGGAGAATCACTATGTGTTGAATATCTTCTACGGTTTGAAGTTACATAGTGAAATTCATTTTCGTAAGAAGTTCTGAATAAGTTTTTTGCAAATCTTGTAGCTCTTTTCTGGACATCGCCTGCAAATATGTCTAGTCCGCACCTGGAAGATGTAAAAAAACAGTACAAAAAAAGTTAAGGTAGCTTTAAATGATAAAAATTTGACCTATTTAAAAAAAAAAAAAATATATATATATATATATATATATATATATATATATATATATATATATATATATATATATATATAGAACACACACACACACACACACACACACACACACGCACGAGTAGCAATTTTCAAGATATTCAACCCAAATTAAAACATGCTGTTTACAGGCTTAATAACTTAGCCAAAAACGTCAATGACTAAAATCGAATCCAGCTGGTGGCAGAGAAAGATGCTGCAAGTTTTAGGTATGATATTTATATGTTTGGAGGCACCGTTCGAAAAGATTTTGACGAGCACTGTAATATTTGTTAACCAAGTATTTTCATAGCATCGACCAGTTTGGTTGAAAGTTCTAAAATGCATATTATGTTCACGATGTTTAAAAACCTTGGGTGTTCATGGTTTTATTTAAAGTTGGAAGATCTGACAAGCATGACATTAAAGCTGTATAATATAAATATGTGATATTGACTGATCATTGAAGGTTTGCTGATTGAAATTCAGTTAGACCGTGACATGAGAAAATGTTGAGAAAATTGTACATGTACGTGTCGACTTACATGACGAAGGTGATTTGAAAATTCGTTACTTGTAAATAGATAAATTAATAATTTAGGTAGCAATACTTTTACACCCTTGCCTGAGTGAACGGATAAGTGGTTTAAAAGTTTTATGTTATTTAAAATTGTATTCTAATGTAACACTTACCTGAGTAGCCTGAGATCTACAACCCGACACGCATGTAAAATGCATAATAAAAAAAATGCACTTAATGCATAGCTCGCCATAATTAAAAGATTTTCAGTTTTTAACACTTCAAGACGATGTGACAGAAAACGAAGGTCAAAACCTACTGCGTTGCCAAATTCTTTTACATGTTCCGGGATTGTAGGAACAAAAGCAATAAACTTAGTTTGAAGTGGGCACCAAAAATCGCTCATGATCAATTCAATTATAAGAATTGCAACAATGAACTAAACAATTATTAGTAAGAAATTTGACTACTCTTTATTTGATACGTACCTCTATTAATCCACTAACTGGCTTAATGAGGCCACGAAAACAGGATGGATATGGATTTAATGGTATATCCCATAGTAAATAAAAACTGCCAAAAGAAATGTCAAATACGCTGCGTATGGAAAGCATTCTAAATTTGAGGGAGGTCTGAAGATATATATCCTAGACATATTTAAGAAGCATGCTGCAGCTACTGAAAAAAATCGCCCCATTTTGTATTTTATAGTAGTAACTAATGTGCAAATACTTTGACATTAAACATTTTACGCACAGCCTACCATACACTCGATGTATAAAAATCCCGATTGCCTTTGGATATTTCCCAATTTAGTTTGGTACTTGTCAAATGTGAACAATGCAGTATTATTATACGAGCAGGCAATCAACTTATGCTTTTCGGCTGTGGAGGTGATAAATCGAAAGCTGAATTTTATGAATGATTATCGGAATTATTCGATTTATGAAGATTTTATAAATGAAATAGCCAAGAATCTATATAATGAAGGTTTGAGCGATGAAGAAGGTATAGTATCTAGAGGCTGAAAAATCTTAGATTGCTTTCAACATTAATAGGTCATAGTTATAATGTAAAAGATTATTCATTTTTAATTGAAATTGTACACATCTTCCCGCAAAAATTTATAAAAGATGTAGCTTTAAGCATTAATACACCACACTTCTAAATATATGTAAAAATAGACGTACATTATGTAAATCAGTATTTTAATAGAGACTACCTAGTGGTACATTTTTAAAAGCGGGTTAGTGGTTGATCAGGGCTCCATCTAGCGATATATTAAGTAGGTTCCTGCAATTGTTATGGCAAGAAAACTCGAAATTTAAAATAGGCTTGAATAAGGAGGGTTTGCATGCTATACTCCAACAATTGCCAGACGTCTAGCTTCCTGTAAGTAGATTTTCCTATAAAAACAGGTGTGAAAAATAAAACGCATATCATGTGAAACAGTATTTTATTAATGTGATTCAATATACAACTTTATTCAGCTTCATGTGATAATTACAATTTACGTATAATGCTAGTAAATGGTTCATACTCGATTAATACATCATGCAAAATAACGCAATATGCCGAAGATGCCTCAACTTCCAATTTCAAAGCAATAACTACGTTATGAATACTCTCGTTTTGGCGAGTGCCGTTAATTATAAATATCGGCTGACTCTTGTATTGTTCGTAACTAGGAATAGAACCTTGTGGCGAATTATAGTATTGATTTCGAAAGTTTAAATATTCTTTGTAAGCATCCACCTATTTGTTATCAGCGAAAACAAGATTTTGCTGCTCGTACGGATATCTTCTATTGTTAATATTTGCTTTTATATTCGAGATATTTAAGTGATCGAATTTTGCTGCACTATCTTCCCTATTATTTCGCTTCTTGGTATGGAAAGCAACCAGTAACTATTGAGGACGTTGAAAGCCAGTACACAGTACACCGTCCAAACCATTGACGTTGGTGTGGGTAAGGTCGGATATACGTACAAATCTCGAGTGTGAAACGCAACTTGTTTCGGTGAATTTTTATTAATCTTCTTCATAGCATCATTCGGAATTACATACGGAACTTTCCAAATAACCTTCGTCAAGTTGATCTTAACATCCGTTTCACCGCTGTAGCAGTCGACATCGGTCTTGGATCGAACCAGTACCAGCTCTTGACGTATGTTAACTAACGGCTTCGTATAACCGTCTGCAAATCCCAACACATGCTTGAGCGGTATGGAAGCGCAGAAGGCAGTCTTGGCGTAGTTTAATAGTTGAAGAGGCTTGTTTTCCGGACTCCATCCTGCATGCGATAAACAAGTACTTTGATCTGTAGTATATGATCAACATCCTTTAATGGTGCTGGTAATACCAGGTAAACGTTCAGTTTCAATCACCTGGTCGCGTAACATGAATCGTATTTCATGAAAGAGGAAGAGATGTGCATTATTCGTAAGCTTATACGCATTGTTTGCTTCATTAGGTGTTAAAGTACCTTCTAAATATATAACACTATCGTAAGTAGCTGTAATGAGATCGGCTTTTTGCACAGCCAGATTAATCTCATCGGAGTTGCTGTATGCGTTTGTTGTGTATGGATCATAAGTTCGACTATCGCATTCCACGATCATACCTTCGTCCCTCACCCCGGTGAATAAACTTTTCAGCGTTTCTGCCATATCGTCTTAATATTTTATAGCCGAGATATTGTAGACACTGAATATCTTCTTTGGTTAACAATGTGCTCTCGTCTGCAGATAGAGACCTACTGCGGAAAACCTTAAGGCCCATACTTCTTCAGTTCCAATCTAATAGTTACTTTTTCGTTACCAAAGTCCACTAATCCACCCTCTTGATTAACCAATTTTAAGGTTATGTTATCTATACGTCGCGTAAGTACAGGTAAATAAATAACTGTCGACGGCTCCTTGATTAACTTAGAACCTGGTTCAACGTGTACATCAAACTCGAACATTGGATGCGAATGCTCACTGTTCTTGTATGCGCCTCCAGTTAAATTACGCTCCACATGTATATTTGTAGCGTGAATTATTTGAACATCCAAATCATATTCGTGGGTGTCGCCAGGCCTGTACACGTTAGGTGAGAAGTCGAGCATGCGCTCAATAGAATCGACCTGCGTAAAGTCCACGTAATGTATAGATTTAACTTCACATTTAAGCGTATTATTGTTTGCTCTTAAAATAAAGTCGATCATGTTATGCGAGTTAATCTTACGCTGTATAAATCTGTTATTCTCCACAATTTCATATAAACCGCATGGAATCGTAATCTCTTTATGCTTGCCAGTTTGTATAATATAGTAAAACTCGTTGTTGCCCTCATGAATATTGCGTATGGAATGGCAACCGTAAAATCCTAACCCATACTGGTAATTAGGATCAAGTTCGAAGGGCCGAAAATACGTTGCACTGAGCACGTTTCCTTCAACCGTTAACGTTTGATACATGACTGCACGTAAACAAATAATATTTCAAGCTATTCATTATATAGAAAATCTAGACATAAATGGCCACATATAAATGTATTATAATTTCGTTCTTTATATATCTAATTATATCTAATTTTACAATCTCTTAAATATCTAATTATTTCAAGTAGTGGCGCTAAACCGAAGCTATCGTAGTAGATGACGTCATGACCGCGTTTCTTGAAAGCACCCTAATGGGTCCCACTTCCTCTAAAACCGTCAAGGTTAACGATAGGACGCTCATTAACGTGTGGTTTATGGGGTAAAGCATCGCGCATAAACACTCCTCTAAAAAATGGCACATCTTTAGCATACTTATTTAGATCGGAATCGGTTAATGCTCTCCGAGGTAAGTTTATAAGTTTTTTGGGTATGGCTTCAAGTATAAAGCACATCCCCTCTTATGAGGATGCAAATAGTCCTCTGCCGAAGCGTCGTTAATGGCTTTAGCTATATCGATCGCACCACCGCGAGAGCACCTGCAGCTCAGAGACCGGCGAATAGAGACGTTAGGGTTACCATCTTTGAGCAGACGTTTGACGGATATTCGAATAGGTTTTAAAACTCCACGTCTAAACGAGCACCTCTTCGTGTTCTTCTCCTTAGCACCCATACCCAACGTGATTTTATCTTTCATAGCGTTCGCTACGGCAAAGGCTGCTGCTTTCTCACCAAAAGTTGAATCCTTCGAGCGTACACGATTCCAAGCTTGATCTTGAAGCACCATATCTGCTTGATGCCGGCTTCTTAAATCGTTACAATTATTATAGGCGATATCTTGTTGTTTGCAAGCTTCGTCTAAAGGATTTATACCTGGATCGCCGCGAGCTAAACGTTTTTGTAGCTTGGTTCCTGGTGCGCAATATCGATAACCCGGAATATGCAGTTCAACAGGTAATTTGTTTATTAAGGTGTTTAATACTCCACTCCCGAGCAGCATGTGAACTGGTCAGTATACTATCAGCAACTGAATGATGCAGTTTGCGAAACAGCCTCAAGAACTACCTATAGATGGTCACCATTTCCTGAAATCCGAAGTTGCGGGAAAGCATGGTCATCTCTTTCCGACATCAATTAGACTAATTATATGCTGACCTTCCGGGTACGGGAAGACTAATGTGATGGTTAGCTTATTGGAGGCACCGCATGGCTTCAAATTTGAGAATGTATGCGGTTACTCTAAGTCACTCGAGCAACCAAATTATAAATAGTTAGAGCACTTACTTAAGCCGATGAGAGGTATTACGTATAATGTATTCAACGATAAGGCAGATGTACTCGTGCCGGAAAAGATTGCTAGGGATTCTAGAATGATCTTTGACGACATCTCATGTCTCAATCAAGAGATAATTCGCGATTATTTTAGCGGAGGGCGACACTCAGGCGTGGACTCTTTCTATCTCTGTCAAACATGTTCGAAGATTCATTAGCAATTGATTCGCGATAATGTGAATATGGCTGTGTTATGTAAACAGGATTGCATAAATTGGAAGCATGTATAGGATGAGCATGTAGGTACAGATATGACCTTTGATCAATTTAAATCAATGTGCTCGCAAATACCAATCATCGCGATGGTTAAGAGCGACTTTACGCTGTTCTATACTATAAACGTGGTGACTTTTTGATATGATACTGCTTCTTAAGCATTTTAAATAATCATTAAAACTAATCCTATCTCTTGCAACATAACCCCTAACACCTTTTAACTTCCTTACCTCACAATGCTTTAGTCTAAACATTTACATTTTAGGTGCCAAAAGCCACCCATTCATTAATTATTCTTCCACTCATTTCATCTTTCATCAAGCCAATTACTTTACTATTGCATCTTAGAATGTTATAAGGGTTGTCTGCAGGAAAACCAGAAGTGTCAAAACGCAAAATGTTGTTGCGAATAAGGCCGTACGCATCCTCACATTTCGTCTCGTACACCAGGCTATCGGTATCCATATATAATAATTTCATGCAATCATCATTAAACTGACGGTGTATGAAATTATAGCGGAAATCGTAAATTAATGCTTTAGAAATATCTAAAGCAGCCATTCCCACACACAGTGGATTGTTAAAGTAGATTTCCACCTTGGATAACTCGATAGCCATCAATTCCTCATCAAATATCTCTCTACTTACCACTCCACCTGGTGACAAGTTTAACAATTCTATGGTTTCTAACATTTTCCATGGTTTTGCCGAAATTTGCATTATTTAAGAGTTTATACAAGTTTTTTTCGAAAAAGTTAGTGGATTATGCTCGCAACCTTGTATTCAAGTCTATATATGGTTTGAGCCACCGTGATTAATTGAAGCTAATCGCGCGATGAACTTTCTCAAGAACAAGGCCTGCTTGAAGACATTGCTTCAAATTGCGGTAATGAATGACATACTTAGTCTTAGAATGCAGCGTTGCGAGCAGTTTCCTGTTTTACCACCAGGTGGAGTACCGCGTTCAACGCAGAATGGGATGTATTTATGACGATCATGCAAATTATCCGGATATTATAGATCCACCTCTAGGATTAATCCTTTGCATGCATCATCCGGTAAATTCAAAATTGATTCGGAGGTTAGTAAATTTAATTGCCCCTCGCTAAGCCACTAGAAATAATCCCGTGACAAACATTGACTTTGAGCCCATCCAATTAAATTAACCATATCTGTGCAAAGGATATAGGAGTATGGTTGGCTGGGATCGTATTCATCCATGTACTTGTTATTAACCTTGCTGTATGTAGTACAGCATTGTGTTATCCCTCCTCTTATAACTTCTTCCACGAACAATAACATATCAACATCGGTGAGCAGCTCCAGTCGAAGTGTAATTTAACATACACTGCCAGGTGTATCCGGGAGCGGTGTAAGAGAATGCGGGATCTAACTTGTGCGTTATTATGCACTTATTTCTGAAATTTGAGAATACGTCTGCAAGTAGAAGCGCATCACAGGACAGATAAACATCGCTATATTGACCTAAATTTTGAATTTGAAACGTTCTGAGCATGCGCATAATCATTATCTGTGATATTTGATTGCCTCAACTTGCTGTAAAATTTATCTTTATGCGGAAGACAAATTTCATTAAATTTTTTCACATATCTACATACTCATACGTATATACCCCCTTTTTAGTTAATAACTGCAGCTTCTCATCATTCAAATGACTTAACGTGCTGCGTAAAATTTTGAAATCGTTAAATGATAGATAGGATAATTGATCTAGGGACTCGTTCGTGAAGCGGTGTCAATCTACCAATCGTAATTTAACTATGGAATAAATGCCTTTGGTGAATGATATGTAGCGTTCTTTAGTTTTAGGTAATAATGAAGTGTGAACGGGGATGGCTTGGGAAATATCTTTTATCAGTAAGTGTGCATCACAACCGGAAAAATTATGGAAAAAACTAGTACTATTCGAAGTCTTATACCGGATGTTGCATGCTTGATGAGCACTACCTCTAAATTGACCAGTGAAATGACAATGATCTCTTACTTTAATATCATGATCTAAAAAGGGATTTTCGCAAATATGACAGTGAGTGAATGCATTATATTCCAACATTTGCATCTCGCTTAACGTTCCTATAGGTATAGTATTTTCAAAATACTGCTGCACACTACTAGCAATATCTAGGAGCTCGTTGCTAAACCAATTAACACACTCTTCGCCACTCCGCAACCGAAACTTTGATAAGGAATCGTTAACCGAAACTTTGATAAGGAATCGTTAAATGTGCAATGGAGATAATATGCGATGCTGCATACGTTATGTTTTTTTATACTTAACGGCATTTCGCGTTTCATCATCTTTAAAATCCTGCACTAAACATTCCAAGTTGCTATATAAAATAAATAGCGCAGTCTGCTTAAACTCATAGTTCTTAAGATACATATTCGATCCTGGCTTTGATATTACTATCTTAGATTTATTAATTAACTTACAATCTAATTCGTTATTACTCAGTTTAATTTGTGAACTAGAATAGTAAAGGCATCTATCGCATAGATATAATTTACCTTTCTTCTTCGTTAACTGTGAACCTGATAAATTTTTGATCCAGCAGAAATGAAATTTCACTACTTCATTATCATCCTCAGTTGTTCCAAGTCTCGAAATGTCATCATCTATTTTTCTTTCAATTTCATAATTCTGCTGGATCATTAATAAATTAACATGCTGTTGATTCTTATCTTCACACAAATAGACAGGTGCTGCGGTATATTTAGCTGCACCTTTTTGAATAAGGGCATACACGTTTATGGATAAATTAGGATTTCGTTTTAAGAATTGGGGGATTTGGCTTAACGACGATCTGCTACAACAATATTTAAATTCAATTATTAAGCATTTAGTACCAAATATACTTTTCGTGCCGTTTGTATCTATTCTGATACGTCTTTTGAGCTATAAATACCGTCGATCTTTCAACAAATCGAATAACGCCGAATTGGTGGTTATGTTTATTTGTTGATGCATGTTAGTGTTCAATGTGGTAACATCGACGTGTGATTTGTTGTATTATAAAAGTCATATTATTGAAGTATTATTTTGACCTTATTCATTCACAATAAATATAAGGTATGAAATATCAATAACTATTTTACTAAAATATAAAACAAAATATTTTCGTGCAAAAATCGTAGTAGCAATAGTGTTGTATCATTTGTGATACATTGTGTTTTAGTAACTTCTTTGCTGCAGATATTATGTCTAGTCGTTGGAAGAAACCTTTAACACAAGAGGAATTGGAAGATGCAATTGCTCATCTCTCAGAGAGTGAGGATGATTTTGATGCAGAGAGACCATATTGTCAATGCCGATTGAGTTCTAAGGCGGAGTATTGTTACATTCAGAAAATATAGTTGAAAACGCAGAAATTTCTGAGGAAATTGTAGGTAGGAGTGATGAAGAGAATGTCAGAAATCACAAACAAGAGGCAAAAGAGTTGAAAGAGAGATACAAAAATATTATTTGGAGAAAAAAAAATATATTGTGGATGATGATGCGAAAAGTTTTCATGGAAATACTAATTAACCACGTCATATTGCGAATCTAAGCACCCCATATCATTTTTCAAATTTTTTTTTATGATGAATTTATATCAATAATAGTCAATAAAAGCAATCTATTTTCAAGTCAGAAAAATATAACGGAACAGGATATCAATCAATATCTTGGTATTTGTATGTATATGTCTTTAGTACATATGCCAGATATAAGAAGTTATTGGTCTCCTAACCTTGGCTTTGACAAGATCAGGGAAACCATGAGTTATAATCATTTCGTTACAATCAGATGCTACTTACCTTTCAATAACAATGATTTGATCAAGCCAAGGGATCATCCTGAACACGATCGACTGCATAAATTGCGACCTGTTATAAATAAATTGAATAATATGTTTCAATCTGTTCCATTACAGCAATTTTTAAGTGTAGACAAACAACTATGCGCAACTAAAAGCAGACATTACATAAAACAGTATCTGCCTATGAAACCGCATAAATGGGGATATAAACTTTACGCGTTATGTGGAACAGATGGGTTTTCATATAAGTTTGATATTTTTACTGGCGATGAAAATAATCCTAAATATAGACTTCCTGACGAGCCAGATTTAGAATCTTGTGCCAATTTGTTACATTTATGTAGAAATGTTCCACATGATCAAAACTATATAGTATATTTTGATCATTTTTACACGTCGATTCCTTTATTTGTTTACTTGGCCAAGTGTGGAATACAAAGCCTTGGAACTGCAAGGAGACGCAGAATTCCTAACTGAAAAATGTCCACTGATAAAGAAATGGCAGACGAACGACGTGGAACTTCACAGGAATATGTTGCATATACCGAAAGTGTAGATATTACATCTGTTGTCTGGAAAGATAACGAAATTTGTGAAAAAGTCTGTTGATATTATGTGTCCTAGTTTGGTCAAGGAGTACAACAAACACATGGGAGGCGTCGATTTGTTAGAAGGACTTATTGGGCGCTATAAGATAAAAATACGTACCAAAAAATGGTATTTACGTTTATTTTATCATTTGGTTGATATGACTGATAAATTCGTGGTTACTATATAGGAAAGTTTACACAGATCGCGGCGAAAAATATTTGCCTTCGGCAAAATTCCGTCCAAAAATTGCATATTGTTTCTGTAAACAAGGTAAAAAGAGTCTCATGCTACCACTTCGTATGTACCACCAAAAGATGTGCGATTAGACTCTTGTAACCATTGCCCAACTTATGAGGAAACGAGACAGTGATGCAAAATGCCAGATTACAAATCTTTTTCGTTCATAAAATGTTCAAAATGCGGTTTACATTTAAGCCTAAATAAAAACAATAATTGCTTTGTAAAGTTTCACATAAAATAGTGTAGATCATGACTTTTGAGTACTTAAGCACAATGTAGCATAGTTGATACATCTTGAATTTTTTTTTATTATTTTTCCCATATTTTGTGACACCAACTACATATGTTTTATTTTTTTTCATTTTAAAATAAAAATTGGGCAGTGTAGGGCGAAGGTCATCTGAAACTGGATATCTTCAAAATTTAGGATTTCGGTATAATAGGGATAGGATGATACACGATCACTGTGTAGGATAGCGGGAAAGAGGGCCGATGCTAAAGCCCACCTGAAACAGGCTTCATCATTATTTTTTACGTTAATGACGCATTTTTTATTTTTTAGTTGTAGGGGAAAAGGCATAAAGGAGGATGCCCTTATTAGAGTTATACTGTTCACGTTCACAGTTAACGAAATAATTTTTGATAAAGTCCAACCACTATCCTGTTCTTTAAATTAAAGCAATCGCTCCATCTACAAGGAATCTACTACATGGTTATTAAAGTTTTTCAAATTTTCATTTTCTAGAGTAGCTCTTAAAATATTAAAATTTTTGGTTGTAAAACTAGATTCCCTATACATTAAATTGTCATCATCGTTATTTAAAGCTGGTTTTACGAATTCCGCACAAAACTCTACATTTACTTTTAAAATATCATTACATATGCTAAAAATTTCTCATCCTAATTGCAAATAACTTAAAACTGTCATTAAAAAATGTCCCTAAAGTTCTATGGCCTAAATTAATTATGATGCCAGTGATCATTCTAGATTTGAAGGCTGTAGTCAAATCCCTCCACTCGACTGTGCCCTTAATTGCGAGGGACCCTTTTGCAGCTGGTTTCCTCAACTGCTTTGCGAGTATTCTGTACCTCTCCAAATTTCCTGCAACGTTCGATAGATGTCTTTTACCCCCAGTACTCAATGTTGCTTCACCAATGCACGTCTTAATAAGTTTTAACTTAGCGTCGATGATGATGATTTTGCTGATTTTATTTTCATCATGAGTATTGGGCTGTTTGTAGAAATTCTCGATCACTTCTACGGACGAGTTAATTTTTTCAATTAAAGCCATTTCTAAAAAAATCATTAAAATGGATTAGTATACATGGTAAACATTCCATTGGGAACAGCGAAACGGCCTTCCGCTTCATATCCAAAACCCTCCGTAACTTCTCCAACTGGGCGAACCTGTGGAGAGTCTCCGTCAATCCCACCAAAATCTAAACTCTTCCAACATGCTAATTACACCGAAGATAAATTCCCAAAGCTAGCCTCCAGAAATGTTTCCCTCGCCATAAACCAAGAAAGACACCCACTTCAACAAGAAGTCACCTACCTAGGAATCCTCTTCATTATAACCCTCAATTGGCTCCCCAATGTACAAAGAACACTTAACAAGATAAGAAACTGCGCAAAGCTACTAGGGCCATATGGGGTAGAATCAGACGATGCCACCCCAAAACACTACAACCCACTTACAAAACGTACATTCGCCCTGTTATGGATTTCCGAGCACCTATATACACTAACATAAACCCCAATAACCTTTCCTATATAGCTTCCTGTAAACGCCGAATACTTAGGCGCATACACAGGTTACTTCTCAGGTACCCCAGTGACCTCACAACACAACACGCAATCATACCACCCATCACACACAGAATCCAAACACTACAGAAGAACTTTGCACATAAAAGAATTTTCGGCGACACTATATCTACCAAAGAAATACTTACCACTCCCTACAACTACCGTTTTCCCCAATTTCAACGAAGAAAGCGTAAATTAAAATTCAAACAACCCCTCTCCCGCAATCATTACATAACTCCTTGACGACATCCCCGAGGAGATAGAAGAAACCCTAGCTAATATCCTATATGCCCTCCGCATTCCCCGTCTATTCGATGACGACCTAGCATGATGCAGGCAAACGAATCGGATTAACCACACTAAGCACGCTACACTCCACTAAACAACACCCACACTTGAACCAATTAACACAATATTAAATATTCAAATCAATCTAAATCTCCTCTTTTTTTATACCAAGAATAACCACATATCATGATTGTAAACTATACAATAACACAAAACATCGCAACACCGACAAGCGTGGATTGACCAGGGCTGAAGAGAAGAATTCCTGAACAGTCTACGATTAAGATATGTAAGCTATACATAAGTAAATACCAATCATAAGCATGAGCATACTAACAAAAAAAAAACTAGAGACTCATTCATTCTATACAAGTGATAAAGCGAAAGGTGTAAAGTGGTTATTTTATGCTTAAATCGTTTTTTTTCATATTTATGCCTTATTTATTGCATTAAGTTCCTTAATTGGGGTTTTTCTTGTATATATGCTTTAAGTCCTTTTTCGACTTAACCAAATTCCAGCTGTTGCCATCGTGGACAATACTCCATCTGCGAACAGAGGTAAGAGAGCGCGTTAATCTATTATTGCACCAGATAAGTAATTTATGTTTTTTGACTTTTTTGGGTACGTCACCATCATGCGTGGATTATGATCTTCCCGTAGCGGTGGGCGGGAGAGTGCATATCAGAAATCAAGTAGTGATAGTACCGCGTAATGATACTCCCATCCTGAAGAGGTTGCTGGAAGGAATACCTCATATGGATCACGTGCAGGATGAAATGGGGCTACTACATCAAGATGGTGCTGAAGGTGGCCTGGATGAGAGCGAGCAGTATTTCGTCCAGGATGACTGCGAAACAGCGTGTAAGTGAGCGGTCTGAGAATACACCGTCGCCCAATTGCGGAAGGCCGTCTATCTTCAAGTCCTATAACGAAGCCAGCGCTGGGGATAGATGAATATCAGACTACTCATAACAAATATATAATTAGTTGTGATTGATTTATATATTAAAAAGGTAATTTGCACCACCGTCTAACTCAGGAAGGTACATTGCTTACGAAACTTATCGGTAGATATAATTAGTAATGTATTTCTTGTAGGACGCCAGTTTTTAGGTTTAGTAATTAAAATACAACAAAAATTGAGAAAGTTGTACATTAATAGCATAGGCAATCTGAATAACACCAAACAACTGTATTTATATGTATGTTTAATTAAGCAAAATGTCTGATTAATATCAGTATAAAATAATTAAAACGATATTTCTCGTAAAGATTTACGATACTAAAATTACTAATTCAACACAACTGTATTAGCTTATAATCTGTATTTACTTATAATTCAAAATGCAATATGATCAACACTGTATTCATAGATAAAACGTATTCTTAACCTACTTCAACAAATATTACAGTACTACAGGTTATGAATTCAAATGTTTTTATCTTAGAAACAGACATCAGCTGTTACTTTATAACCGTATCAACACACTATACCGATTTGATATTTCCCTAAACGTATATTGCAATAAAAAGACACTACTTACCATGTAATCAAAATAAATATATTACTTCGTCCTAAAACGAACTGTAGGATGAGAAATTCATTTCCCATTCATGAGATACACATACGGTAATTTCTATTTGCTAATAACGTACAAATAAACGAACCGTAGACCATATATGAAGGTAACTTAAGTTGCATAATATGAACGTAAACAAATAACCGAAATGTAGACCATATAGGTAAGGTAATTTTCATAATATAAACGTATGATAAGGTAAGATAACTTCCATAAAATCTTCCACATAACATAATGAAACGTAGGTGAACAACAAAAGCTGGCAGATATTCGACGAAAGCAAATATACATTGCCGACATGAGTTATTAATGCAAAACAAGGATATCTTCATTTATATTTCCTGAAGATGACATTCCATTATCACCGTCAATTTATGTATTTCGTAACGTCATGCACCACGCTTTTACGACAAAACTCGGTAAAATATTGGGAACCTTCCCAATTCCAGGGATTTGCCACTACCAAGGGATTACTCTATTAAATATAATATATAGAAAAATGTTATTAAAAGTCTTTACATACCATATGCAAGGAAATAAAACTTAAAAAAGGTAATGTAACGAACGGTACGGCAGAAGAAACGGAAATGCGTAAGCGTGTTCAATTCATGTTGGGCATGGAACAACATAAATTGATGTCTAAAGTATACACAGGGATTCGTAATTAGGTAGACTAAAGAGAAAATATCGAGAGATAACGAAATTTAATTATTGAAAGAAAAATAGATACCAACGTAACGTAAATATATTTAGCAATAATATGCAAATTTCAAAACTTAAGTTAAGGTAACGATAGACAAGAATTGAAAACAAATTAGGGTAGCGACAGACAAGGATTGGCACGTCACATACTCTAGCATCTGAATGTGTCGTAGATGATCAGTCGTCCACATGTGCAACACGCTCCGTGAATGGAATAGTGGGGAATCCACTTGAAGGTTTGCTGAGCCCCTGCTTCTACTGTAATTCATGGAGGAGTAGTCGTACCGTAGTTCTACGGTAGAAGTATCGGTCAGGGAACACATTTCTGAGATTTTCCTGAGCCCTACTTGTATCGAAGAGATTTTATAGATAATGAATGGTCTATAAATGACTATTATCTAGGAATCCCGCATCACCGAGGCAATACTTACCTGCAAAATCACCGGTGATGGAATCAGAATATCTTATTCTTGATCACACTGTTTTTGGAAATTGTTGCGTAATATTACTTCAGGGTTGAAATAAATCTGGATTTGTATGCTTTATAATTCCCAAATGAATAAATCTCACTCTTGATTAATCGTACTAATACCGTAAATTGGATTAACAGTAAAATAATTAATTGTGTAGAGATGTGTATATGTGTGAAAAGTAACATTAAAAGTAAATTTTAAGTAAATAATAAAAAGTAAACGTGAAAGTAAAAAAAGTGCCTGAAATGCAAACGTCTCAAACATTGTAAAATAACTTTAAATAACTCACCATGAAATTTATAGCACTATTAATAAAAAATATTTAACAAACCAATAATGGATGTTACATCCTTCTTAACTCAACCAAAACGATGCTCCCAAAAGGTCTTTGCGCATGAACATGTCTAGATTGAATGTGCAAACAAAATGTGTACGAGATGGAATTAAAATAATTAAATGCATGTTTTTATGCAACTAGATATGCAACACACGCTGCACGAAATGTATGTTAAGTTGCCTACAGAGAGGTGAATTATTAACAACACGTTCGAAGTTTGTTACAATTTTCTCTCGTTCGTCATCAACAAACCGTGTCATTAACTACCCCATCTTCAGAAATGCAGGCGGTCACCGTACAGCAGGCTACGCTGAAAACCCATACACCATATACCAATGTGGTGCAACCAAATACTTCTGGCACCAACAAAGAGGAACACAGGCATGTTGCTGATTCCTATGCGTAACCAGAGCCATCCGGTTTGAACAACTTAAGAAAGGGTAAGTCGGACCAATGCAATGAACCAGTGCAATAGCAAAGTACTAGAAGTGTTGATATTATCGACTGCAGTTATTGTGCAATTTATGTTCCTCAGTGTGCTTTTCAAGGATACCTGAGAAGTAACAGCCACAAAGCAAATGTGTATTTACTCGTTGATACGGGGGTTGAAGTAATTCGTAATACGTTTAACAACTCATTGTTTCCTATAATGAATCACCAGGCAATACTCATACTGATGTGCAAACGTTCATAGGTGACGTTAAAGTGAACGTTTTGAAACTAATTCAAATTCAGTTGCAGAAACACCTTTCCCTGAATGTAATTAAAATCTTTTTAAGAAAAGTATGATATTTTGAGTCTCGGGATGATGTTAGAAGAGTATTTTCAACGAGTAATGGAAATATTGGATGCTAAGCAATCAAAATTTCAACATAAAGAGTCTGGCAGTGTGAGCCGTTATAACTTCTCCGTTAAAATTGATGAGATTGCCGTCTTGGTCTACTATTTTAGGTGTTATCGTTAAAATGGTAGATGTATTTATAGGTAAATAGACGACATGCATAAGAGATTCAATTATTTTGTATCCTCTAAGTGCATAGACAAGCAGCTAATGAATACTTAATCGATTGTATTTATTATAAACTATCGAACGATACTCATCATGCAAAACATATGGAAATTGGATACACTACGCACCTCAAGCTTGCACCAGTAGTGCGTATGGGGAGTGGTAACTGTGATCAAAGCAATAGTGTAGTGTTGGATAAGAAGGAATGGAATGAGCTTCTAAGATGACATTCATATGGCAGAATTACAATTTTTCAGATACCAAGAAATTGAAAATAAAATTGATTGGTTAAATCTAAACGAGGATGAAGGTATAATCCATAATTAACATTATGAATCTCTGTATAACAATCTTGGTATTTATTACAATTGGGAATTGATTAAAGGATATAACAGAATTTTGAAAACTGTGATGATAGAAAACTACAACTGCTGTTCTTGCACATTTAATTCACATAGTATAGAAGAACTATTGAATTTAAAGGATATAATAAGCTATAGATTGGAATTTCTTGAATCTTACAATCTGGTGTATTTTTATGAAAAGTTCATACAACAAGTTGTTGACTACCGTTGTTTTCGTGAGAAATAATTCCGTGGTGGTGATGACATTTGTAAAGACATTGATGATGTTATAAATGCTAAGTATGATATTAATTCACATAACACTGTGTAGTTAATGGAAATTATCGGCCTGATTATCTAATGTATAGCATTCGCTAAATAAAAAAATAACTGACTTGTTTTTCTCAATTTAGGTATAAATACCCCGTTTTGTCCTTCCAGGTAAACAATCTTAGTTAAGAAGCGAAAGAGTGCAGGTGGTGGCAGTTTAGTGAATACTCTAATCAACAAACTTCCGGTTGAATTGCATTTACCTGGTTACCAGTGTTGCGGTCCTGGTACAAAGTTAGAAAAACGACTCGCACGCGGTGACCCCGGTATTAGTCAATTTGATGCTCAGTACAAACTTCACGATATTAGTTACAGAGATTTAGAGAGTAAACATAAAGCAGATAAAATTAAAAAAAAAAGCTTGGGAACGCTTTAAATCATCAGACGCAACATTAGGTGAACGAACTGCAGCCTTAGCAGGCAGTACCGCCATGAAAGCAAAGAGGTAATTATAAATGGGGAGTAAACATCGATCTAATCTGAAGAAGAAGAAAATATGCTAAAAAATTGCAAGAAGAGACATCGCGCCATAATCGCATGATGGAATCGATCGCTATAGGCTCCGTGGATAAGAAAGACGGTACACTGTATCTAAAACCAAACAAATCGGGTGGTGGTGCATTATACTTAAAACCGTTTCCAAAAAACTGAATAGATTACCCGAAAGACCGTTAACAGATATTGATTTAAAGAAATACACCAAAAATGTAGGGATATTTTTATGAGAGACAGCATACCTAAATTACCACGGAAAAATGAATCTGGAATTATTAACTTAGATAGCCAAAGAGGACCAGGTACACATTGGGTTTGCTACAAAAGAGATGTAAAAAGGTATGGTATTACGACAGTTTCGGTAATCTTGGACCGCCAATCGAAGTGATTAACTACTTTCGGGGGTGTAAAATATATTATAATTACAACCAAGATCAAGAGTTTAATACAATTTATTATTTGCGGACACCTATGCCTACAATTTCTATATAAATAATCAGCACAACATAAAATTTTCTCAGTTATGTCAATAACATTCAGTTTAGAAGGTGTTGGTAACACAGCTAGATACAACTTCCATCCACCGATAGAGTTAGATTTGGGGAAGAAATACTTTATTGGATTGGTTGGATTTTACGGCTGCAACAGCATTAGAAACATTTACACAGGCAACAATAGATTTTATTTTAGAACAAATCCATCTCGTTTGCAAGTGAGTGCATATGAGTTAGATGAAATTAGCGATTATCTAAAATCTGAAATACCCACAGAAAAGTTTATCATTAGAGCAAACAACAATACACTTAAACGTGAGATAAACAGTTCATTTGAGATCGATTTTACTCAAGAAAATTGCATTGGCCGAATGCTAGGGTTTGAGTCTAAAATATTAGAAGAAAATATTTTACTTACATCTGCGTTAGACACCTAAATACTTAAACACACTAATCTACACGTAGAGTGCAACATTATAAAGCTATCTTATCGAAACAGAAACCTGCCAATGTATCATTTGAGATTGATGTTCAGTTGCACCAGGTTATCGTCTAGGTAAAACTCCAAGCAATACTCAATATTTAGAAGTAAGCACTGACATCATTGGTAATATAACAATTAATTTGACTAATCAAAAGGGTGAATTAATAGACTTTGGTGAAAGTTAGGTGGTTAAAGGGTGGATGTTTGCAGAAATCCAGGTATAACATCTACGCTTAAGGGATATATTTCTTATATGGCAAGCAAAAGCAAAGCACTAAGCCATTTGGGATGGTCACCAAAGAATGAAGAACCATTACAAGTAGAATTCGATGAGCAAAATGGAGAAAAATCTTTTACAGTAAGCATACCATTGAACCACATATTTGGAATAATCGAGGATTATCGTCAGATAATCGTGAATATGCACCAAGAGTTGGTTTTAATTCGATCTAGAAGCGATACTAATTGTTACTATGATGAAGTTGATGCCGCAATAACTTTAAGTAAAATTCAATGGTAAGTACCACACTTAACACTTAATGATGCTGTGAAACTTAACCTGTTTCAAGGAATCAATAAAAATTCTATTATTACTGTCCCATCTTGTCAATGGGAGTTATATGAATTACCTGATTTAAAACAACTTTAAGTAAAATTCAATGGTAAGTACAACACTTAACACTTAGTGATGCTGATAAACTTAACCTGTTTCAAGGGATCAATAAAAATTCTATTATTACTGTCCCATTTTGTCAATGGGAATTATATGAATTACCCGCTTTAAAACAAGCAACCTCAGACATAAGGCCAATAAAACGTCACCACAACTGGAAAAACCACGTTGGATAATTGTTGCATTCCAACAAGGTAAAAAGTACACAGGACAGGAAATTTTGATCACATTAACATCAGAAATCTTTAAGTCCATCTGAATTCGGGGCATTATCCATATGTAGCAATGCATTTGAACTTTGGTGCTAACCAGTACATACCTACTATCACAATTTTTTTGAAATTCCAATGTGATTACTATGGTGAAGATGATAAAGACGTATTATTCAACTATTCCGAATTCAAATCATATCCAGTATTTGTAATGGACTGCTCTAAACAAAATGAATCCCTAAAAAACTCAACAGTAGATATCAAACTGGAAATGGAATCTCTAACACCTTTCGATGATTGAATGGTTGCCTATGGTCTTATTCTTCATGATGCTATTGTGCAGTACAGCCCGTTCACTGGAGAAGTGAAAAAATTATAAGTATTGTAATATACACTGTATATTTCTAGTATATAAATAAAAATGTTATAATTATTCGCTTATTTTTATTTCATCCACTAACGATGAAAATAGTTGCTCTGAAACAAAAACTTCTAATTGAAAATCATGACTTTGCTCCAAAACATGGTGATTTACTTCCTAATAATATACGTGGAATTACATGCGGCCCATTCAATTGCGGTAAAACAAACGCAATGGTTAGTCTGCTTACTGAGAAAAATTGTTTCAAATTTAAATGTGTGTACGTATACTCTAAGTCATTGAATCAAAACAAGTACAAACTTTTACAGGAAATCTTACTTCTAATGAAGGATATAGGTTACTTTACCTTCAGTGACAATCAGGATGTGATTGAGCCTAAATATATATATATATATATATATATATATATATATATATATATATATATATATATATATATATATATATATATAACGGGTGTAAATCAAATAGAGGCCACCTCTGTAACTTTTGAACGGGTCGTTAGATTTTGTTCAAGTTTTGATGGGTTATATTAGTGCCAGTTTGGGATTTTTTTACATAAAAAAACAATATGACCGACTTCCGGTTTCACCGGAAATGACACAAAAGCTGAAAATTTAAATGGAACAAGCTGTATATTTTACGGCTTCAAACACATACAGTTCATCTGCCAAATGTCAACTCAAGCGACATTTCACTTGGACAGAGTCGGCCTCAGGAGCATGTTGTGTTAATAAAAGTTAGAAAATTAAAAATTACTGCTTTATTTAGGAACTAGGGAAATTATTATGCATATCGTTTTACTAGTACTGGAAAGCGCTATTTAATGTACAGGGTGGTCCACGTATGTTTCTATTGGAAACAGTAAGTTTTAGCTAAAAACCGTGATTTTAAAATTTGATCGTTAACAAACACCAAGAAAATTAATTATTATGAAAAATAATATTGTGGTGGTAGTTGTACGTCAATTATCTATAATGTAGATTCCGTCATAATGATCTAAAAAAAATATTTAAGAAAATAAAATTAAAATGGGGCCTGAGTTGACATTTGACAGATGAACTGTATGTATTTTAAGCCCTAGAATCCAAATATCTAAAAATATATAGGGTGTTCCATTTAAATTTTCAGCTTTTGCGACAAGTCGGCCATATTGTTTTTTGATATAACAAATCGCAAACTGGCACTAATATAACCCACCGAAATTTGAACAAAATCGACCCGTTCAAAAGTTGCAGGAGTGGCCCGTATTTGATTTAAACCCGGTATATATATATATATATATATATATATATATATATATATATATATATATATATATATATATATATATATATATATATATAGTCTCAGTGAAGTTGGCCCAACCCCCTAAAACTTGATATTTCTGAATGTATTTCAGGGTAAATTAAAATTTTATTTGAAATATATTATTTTTGGTTTCTTTCAATATTTATGAAAATAAGCATGACCGACGTTGCTATTTTTAAGGAGTTTTTGTTTCGAAATTGTCTTCTTTGTAAAATGATTTATGTTTAGCAAAATACATGATGACAACTTAATTTGAATGGTCGGTTTATCCGCTCCAATAAAATGAAGGTAGGCTTTGTAAAACAATTGAAAACAGTTGACGTTGTCAGAAGCCGATTTTGAAGTTTTAATTAATTTTCGTGCTTTGATGTTGTTGTTAACACATAAAAATGGCTCGTGGTATAGCAGTTTCTAGCGAAAATAAGAAACGTGTCCAGGCACTTGCATTTAAAACGCCAAATTCTTCCCAAATCGCTGATAGCGTTAGTAAATCGAGATATACAGTCCGTAATATTATTAAGCTGTACAAATCCTACTGGAACTGTGGTTGCAAAACCGGGAAATAGAAGTCATCCGCATTATTCCAATACAAACTCGAAAGCCTTAAAAAGGATTATATCAAGCAAAATCGGCGTGCTAATTACAATGAATTAAAAATATTGTGGAATGAGGCAACGGGAAAAAAATTGTCAAGTGCAACTTGTCACAAAGTTACCAAAAACTTGGATTTAAAACTTACAGGGTAAGCTTAAATTATTTTTGTGTTTTGTTCGTTATTAATTCAATATTTCATAGAGAAACCCTTACTAACAACGATTCAGAAGAAAATAGACTAGCGTGGGCAAAGGAACAAAAGTTATGGTCTCCAAACCAATGGAACCCTATTATTTTCAGTGACGAAGCTAGATCTGAAGTTTGCGTTGGTGATAGTAGGAGTCGTGTCATGAGAACTAAAGAAGTAGTATTTAAAAATGAATGACTCAAAAAGAAAGTTGTTTCCGGTTTCTGTTATGGTTCGGTGATCCATGTAAGCTAGTGGAGTAGGAAACTTACACTTTGTGAAAGGTATTATGAATGCTGATAAGTATACCAAATATATCTTCCGACAAGATGGCGCCGCTTGTTATACGGCTAAAAATGCAAAGATTGGATGTTGAAACACAATATTTTAGTTTTAAATTGGACGTCTAGTAGTCCAGATCTGTCGCCGATTGAAACCTTGTGGCATATCATGAAGAAAAAGCTACGAGCAAATCCCGCAAGAACCGTTCTAGCACTGCGAACCCGTCTCCAAGAAATTTGAAACGGTTTTACATCATATGATTGCCAAACATTAGTTGATATAACGCCAAGACACATCAAAGTGTCAAAGTGGGTACCAGCCAAAGAGGCGATGCAACGCAATGGTAATTTGATGTTATTTGGTTTGGTCGATTTTCTTCACTTGAGAGTTTTTTGATTTTGTAAGCTATTTTTTTTCTGTTATAAAAAATATAGTATTATAAGCTAAAATTAAATAAACAGACCGTATTTTATCAGAAATATATTGTAGTTTTTATTACGTCTTTAAAAACGTAATTTTGATAGTTGGGCCAACTTCACTGGGATAGGGCTCGTATGTATATACAAGGTGCGCCACGGAAACGGGCGATTTGTAAGACATAAAAAATAACTAAATCATTTTATTAAGAAAATTAAAAACTATTTCACGTTAACCTATATAAAATAGCATTTTATTTCTTAAAAATAACGTTTACGAGATGTCCACCATTTCTATGCAAACATTCTTCCAAACGTAGGGGCAAGCTATGCATAATATTGCGTAACATTTTAACAGGTATCCGGTTGATTTATTCTCGAATTCTTAACTTCAGTTCATCAATGTTCTGTGGGCGATGTGCGAAAACTTTAGTCTTTAAGTAGCCCCACAGAAAAAAATCACACGCCGACAAATCCGGAGATCTCGCTGGCCAAGGAATGTTTCCATTCTTAGAAATGATGTGATCGGGAAACAGTCGGTTTAGGGCTTCTATAGATATTCTGGCAGTGTGTGCAGTTGCCTCGTCTTGCTGAAACGATGTGTCGACATTTATCTGTGGAAGTAACGCTAGTCTAGGTCTTAGAAATGTCTCGATCATTCCAACATAACGGCCTGATGTAACTGTCACTGCATTCCCATTGTCATCTTCGAAGAAAAATGGACCAATTACTCCAAAGGACGAAATTGCACACCACACTGCCACTCTTTCACTATGTAGTGGTTTTTGATGAAGAACTCTAGGGTGTTCATGTGTCCAGTATCGAAAATTCTGCTTGTTTACGAATCCTGAGAGATGAAAATGAGCTTCATCACTCAGAATCACATTGTCAACAAAATTTGCATGATTGTTAATATGGTATAACAAATCACGACTGAAGTTTGAACGACTTATCAAGTCATTTGTTTCTAATTCTTGCACAATCTGAATTTTATATGGTTTAAAATGCAAGTCCTTGTGTAAAATTCTTCGTAAGGTTGTCGCTGAAATTTCCAGCGAAATTGAGTGACGCCGTACAAAACGTTGTGGACTTCTTACCATAGATTCCCTGACTCCGTGAATGGTTTGAGGTGTTCTCACTGGATTCAATCTCCGGTGGGGCTTCCGTTTGAGCGATGAGGCTGTTTCTTCAAAAATTTTAACCCAAATTTTGATAGCATGCGCAGAGGGCACAGCATTATTACGATCAATGTTAAAATGGTTGCGAAACATTCTCTGAACTACTACTGAATGAGTAGGTGGTATTGAAATAATGTCAGTACTTCACATAACTTTTTTTTCTCCGGCCTTTCTTTGTAGAGTTATAGGACAGTAACGTTTGAAATTGAAAACACAATTTTATTTATAACTCTAAAACTATATTTTAGAACTTAATGAAAATTTGGTGGATTGTCAATCATATCAATTCATTTGTTTTTGCTGTACCATTAGATATACCGACATTGCACCAAGTCAGGATTATACTTAGCGCACTGGTTAAAGTGTCAAAACTTTTACAGGGATAAAACAACAAACTTAAAAAGGCTGTGAGTTTATTCCCAACTATTTTGCTAAAAAAAAGGTGCTCTTTCTTAAATTCGCTAAACAAAGAAATATGAAATGTTGTAAGACACTGCAGAGCACATACAACTTCCACTATGACTTATTAAATGTATATTACTTATTAAACGTATTTTTACCAAGTAGACGGCTGTCAATTATTTGTCATAGGCATCAAACATTCTTTAGGAAATGTAATTTTGCCAAGTAAGCGGCTGTCAATTTATTTGCACGGTGGAGGTTAACTAAGAACATTTTGTTTGTTGTAAATAACATTTTCTTTCCTTCTGCAATACTTAAAATGGCAGAATACACGTTATGTAAATAATTTAATAATAAATGGGTGTAAATATTCTCAAAACAGATCGTTAAAATAACCAAAGATCCAAAACACGCAGTGAAAGATAATGCCGTTGTCTCAGTGGGTAGATTAAATCAGGCCGGTTCATGCTTTTTTTGATTTGCTTAATTACCACAATTCCAGCTTAGTTATTTCCACTTAACATCAATATAGTAACTGCAATGTAACAATAATAAAAATTATCTCGGACGCCAAGTTATTTTTTTTTATTATGCTCGGAATAACTAAACCGAGGATACAATAAAAAGTTCACCAAAATATCAACATAAAAGATATACAAACTATGTTTATTAAATATTTAAATTTAGAATTATATAAAATATATCTTGAAAACTAGTTGTAATAGCCTTAAATTACTAAATTACTAGTGTAAATACCCGTTCGAAAATTTTGTACACAACCTTTTGATAACCTCTGGTATCTAAAGCAATATGGAAATGTAAACCAAAGGTGATGTCGCAATAACAATGCTGTACGTTGTAAACCATACCAGAGTTAAATCTTGCTTCTTACAAATTTATCTTCAAGAAATTTGAATAATCCAGTGTTTATTGCATTCTTTCGAAAGTTCAAATAAAAAATGTGATCTAAATTTAGATCTGAATTAAATGCAAAATTGCAATTATAAGCATCAAAAATGCCAACAGTAAAAGTAAAAAAGTAAGTGAAAGTGGCTGCAAAAAGCAAATTTTTAGATTTTAATATAATACGAGTTAAATGTATCTTACTATTAAATCAATGGCACTTTTCACAAAATTTAGGTGGAAACCCAAAAACGGCTTCACCCTTGAAATAAACATACATCAGCAATGCTAAAAAAGACGCTAATTCTACCAGGTGATGTCGCGATGCGCAAGAATATGCGCAGAAATTTAATTCAAAGATATGGAAGTATAAACCACTAAGAAGATATACAACTTAAGTTACACCAAATTCCAATTAAGTTGCCTATCACATACTTATAATTTATTAATAACTAAAAACACTTTTTTCTTATATTTTAAAAGAAGAACGTAAAAGATTCGTTACAATTATCGTTATCGCTGTCGCTATCGTTATCGTCATCGGCATCATCACAGTTATCGTTATCGTTATCGTTATCGTTATCGTTATCGTTATCGTTATCGTTATCGTTATCGTTATCGTTATCGTTATCGTTATCGTTATCGTTATCGTTATCGTTATCGTTATCGTTATCGTTATCGATATCGTTTTCGTTATCGTCATCGTTACCGTCATCGTCATCGTAATCGTCATCGTCTTCGTCATCGTAATCGTCATCGTCATCGTCATCGTCATCGTCATCGTCGTCGTCGTCATCGTCATCGTCATCTTCATCATCATTGTCACCATCACCGTCACCATCACCGTGACCGTCATCGTCATCGTCACCGTCATAGCCATCGCCATCGCCATCAACATCGTCTACATTATCGTATACCATATCGCCATCGTCATCGTCGTCGTCATGGTCATAGTCATAGTCATCGTCATCGTCATCGTCATCGTCATTGTCCTTGTCGTCGTGGTCGTTATCGTCGTTGTTATTGTTATCGTCATCTTCATTGTCATCGTCACCGTCACCGTCACCGTGACCGTCATCGTTAGCGTCATCGCCATCGCCATCACCATCGTCATCGTCATCGTCTACGTCATAGTCGTCGTCATCGTTATCGTTACAGTTATAGTTATCGTTATCGTTATCGTTATCGTTAGCGTTATCGTTATCGTTATCGTTATCGTTATCGTTATCGTTATCGTTATCATCTTTATCGTTATTGTTATCGTTATTGTTATCGTTATCGTTATCTTTATCGGTATCGTTATCGTTATCGTTATCTTTAACGTTATCGTTATCGTTATCGTTATCGTTATCGTTATCGCTATCGTTATCGTTGTATTTATCGTTGTCATCGTTATCGATATCGTTTTCGTTATCGTCATCGTTTCCGTCATCGTCGTTGTCATCGTCATCCTCATCATCGTCATTGTCACCGTCACCGTCACCGTGACCGTCATCGTCACCGTCATCGCCATCGCCAACGCCATCAACATCGTCTACGTCATCGTCTACGATATCGTCATCGTCATCGTCATCGTCATCGTCATCGTCATTGTCGTCGTGGTCGTTATCGTCGTTGTCACCGTCATCGTCACCTTCATTGTCATCGTCACCGTCACCGTCACCGTGACCGTCATCGTCACCGTCATCGCCATCGCCATCGTCATCGTCATCGTCCACGTCATAGTCATCGTCATCGTTATAGTTATAGTTATTGTTATAGTTATAGTTATAGTTATAGTTATAGTTATAGTTATAGTTATAGTTATAGTTATAGTTATAGTTATAGTTATAGTTATAGTTATAGTTATAGTTATAGTTATAGTTATAGTTATAGTTATAGTCATAGTCATAGTTATAGTTATAGTTATAGTTATAGTTATAGTTATAGTTATAGTTATAGTTATAGTTATAGTTATAGTTATAGTTATAGTTATAGTTATAGTTATAGTTATAGTTATAGTTATAGTTATAGTTATAGTTATAGTTATAGTTATAGTTATAGTTATAGTTATAGTTATAGTTATAGTTATAGTTATAGTTATAGTTATAGTTATAGTTATAGTTATAGTTATAGTTATAGTTATAGTTATAGTTATAGTTATAGTTATAGTTATAGTTATAGTTATAGTTATAGTTATAGTTATAGTTATAGTTATAGTTATAGTTATAGTTATAGTTATAGTTATAGTTATAGTTATAGTTATAGTTATAGTTATAGTTATAGTTATAGTTATAGTTATAGTTATAGTTATAGTTATAGTTATAGTTATAGTTATAGTTATAGTTATAGTTATAGATATAGTTATAGTTATCGTTATCGTTATCGTTATAGGTATCGGTATCGGTATCGGTATCGTTATCGTTATCTTTATCGTTATCGTGGTCGTTATCGTCATCGTTATCGTTGTCGTTATCGTCGTCGTCATCGTCGTCGTCATCGTCGTCGTCATCGCCATCTTCATCGTTATCGTCACCGTTACCGTCACCGTAACCGTGACCGTCGTCGTTACCATCATCGCCATCGCCATTGCCATCGACATTGTCCACGTCGGTGTCTACGATATCATCATCCTCATGGTCATAGTCATAGTCATCGCCATCGTCGCCGTCATTGTCATCGTCATCGTCATCGTCATCGTCATCGTTATTGTCATTGTCGTCGTGGTCGTTATCGTCGTTGTCATCGTCATCGTCATGTTCATTGTCATCGTCACCGTCACCGTCACCGAGACCATCATCGTCACCGTCATCGCCATCGCCATCGTCATCGTCATCGTCTACATCATCGTCATCGTCATCGTTATCGTTACCGTTATCGTTATCGTTATCGTTATCGTTATCGTTATCGGTATCGTTATCGTTATCGTTATCGTTATCGTTATCGTTATCGTTATCGTTATCGTTATCGTTATCGTTATCGTTATCGTTATCGTTATCGTTACCGTTACCGTTACCGTAACCATAACCGTAACCGTAACCGTTACCGTAATCGTTACCGTAACCGTTACCGTTACCGTTACCGTTAGCGTTTCGGATACCGTTAGCGTTACAGTTGCCGTTACCGTTACCGTTACTGCTACTGCTAGTTTACTTCTAGTAAAGCTTATGTCGATGACAAATATCCCCCTCGGGGACCGTCCAGCGGGGAACCTCACCGTGATCTATGGGTAAAACGGGATGAATGCTAACGTCCAAAGTGCTCAGCAGGTAATAGACTCTCGCACCTGTCACTCTCGTAATCAAGGGCCTATAGTTAAGCGCGCGCTATTCCTCGAAAGTAAGGTGATTGTTTGGGTGGTTAGGTAGAGCACGTGTTCCAGCCACGTATCTGGAGAGAAGTGTATCTCGCATTCGAAACAGCGAGAAAAAGCCGGTTTCCACGTACATTTTATTCATGGGTCTGATATAAAAGCTCCTACCGAGTATCT
>JARFJB010001188.1:10000-17500 GCA_036346205.1 Vesta saturnalis | reverse complement strand
TCTACCGAATGCAGATATGCCTTTGCCATTGTGGTAGAGGTGCCTTTTTTTTGTTGTCTTTTGTCCGAGATGAGTTTTGCACCTGTTTTTTTCTTTTGAAGAGAATCAATTGGCACATCCTCCTCACTATCGAGGTCGCGTTAGTACATTATTTCATCTGAAGTCAAATCTCCATTTTCGTATTCTGAGTCACTTTCAAAAGCAACGATTTCGTTACCTGGTTGCTCATCATCAGAAAGATATCCTTCACTGGCGTTTCCATCCGGTAGATTCACATAACGGCCATAAAATTTCCTAGGATCCATTTTTACTAACATAAAAATATAAACAGAACTCACACAACCGTAAAATTATGTGTAGTTAGAATCTATGCGTAAACATCAACATGGAAGTAATTTTATTTCTAAAAAAATAATAAAATATATTTTTCTTCTTTTTCTTCATTACTGCATAGTGTACCATATATCGGCATAGTACCTTTACACATATTTTCCTTTGTTGCATACTGTGCCGTTTCTGGCATATATCTATTTTTATTGATAACTAATACAGATTTACTACATACCTGATTTATTTTACCATATACCGCTTTCACAATCTTCAAGAACCACGACAATAATTTTTTGATTTCAAAATTAGAATGAGTCATCTGTTTACACGTAGCCGCCATAACAAATACATCATCAAAGTTCACTCAGAGGATTCTAGATGGCGTAATAGTATATAGTTGACTGAAAGTTTCTACTTCGTCTATGAAATAGATAATTTTAGCTCTGTGCTTCAAAAATGGCGCGTTCTGTACAATAAATATGGTGCGTGCCATTTATGGAACAGTATGCGGTAAGGGGTTAATATCTAAATTTGAATTTTTTGGTCTTTAGGAATATTGAATCAATCTTATTAACCTACCTGCCTTCGTAACATTATCCGTAAATAAGATATGTAAAATTGGTTATACATGTATACAAAATTGATGTAATTGTCGTGGGGGAAAACTTAACTAAATATTATTATTTGCTTGTGATAAGTAAGGGTGATCCTTACACTTTATACATTTAAGTTAATCGTGTTTAGTCCTTTTGGGAAGATTTAAAACAAAATCTTACTAGGAATATTGGCATGTGATAAATAAATGTGATCATTATATTTTGTAGAGTTAGAGGGAACGTGTTTAGTCCTCTTGTTGGAAATATAAATAAAATAAGGTAATTAAGGGAGCTAGTGTTTACTTATTATTTTTTCCTATTCTCTCCGGTTCAAGCTTCACGAGACCTCTCTCCCAAACCATAATTTTTCTATTTTAAAGCTTGTGGCGCTCAATTCTCGTTTATTATACTTGTTATTTCTTACTAACCGAATTATATAGCATCTACGCTCCAAAACTGCTCACGCCAACAAAGTGCTATACGATTACTCTATCATTAGACTGAGTTCTCAACCGTACTCCCCCCGTTTCTCCTTTTTATGTTACGTGATAGGTTAGACACGTTGCAATTGGTTCTATTTTTAAATAGCGTTTCATTTGTTATGACATCTGGACTAATAGTAGAAAATACCTGTATACCGTTACATAGCGGATTAGCTATTACATCATAAGCCAGAAAAGAAAACAAGTCACTTTTGTTGTCAGAATTCGTGAGGAACTAGTCCCACTTTTTTGGCAAAATGTTTCTGGTTTTAACTTCCCGCCGTCCTCCTGAACCTCGACACTCTCTAGTATACGATTTAATACTACCATTGTGATGAATATTACACACGATGTCAATCCTTGTAGCACCTAACTTCTTTGCATCTGCCAGTACATGTTTTTTAAAGGTATGTCTATACTATGCAATAGCCTTTTCAGGCTTGGGCACAAGTATGTGCACCAGAGCTGGCCCCTCATAAATGACTGCATGTACATATAATTGTGATGCCGCTGCAGCAGAAGACATTCTAACATTTTCAAGGAATGTCGCCGACTCATCTGGGTCATCTTCATGTGACTCATCCCTTTCAATATCCATATCATTGACTCTGTCGGTTTCTGAGGTATTTTCCAAAACAGTGTTAATCTTTTCTTAACCTACTTCTATGTACTGAAAGAGAGACATACTAGTGCCATGGAAAGATTCGTCACTTGTACTTGATGGGTTGTAGTCCAGATTATCATAAGAAGTTGTTGTAAATAATCCTATTTTAAGATTTGTGGGACACATAACTTTCAGCTCACTGATGCGTTGAATGGTAGCATCGCAGATTGAAGATGAGATTCTGTGTAATCTGTCGAAAGAAACAGCCAGTCCAAGTTTATTCATGGTATCCACTAATTCACTAATTCAAGTTTTAGAATGTACCTTTAATGCTACGTAAACGGGAAGTGTTTGCTCTCGATCAGACGTGTGATACACACTTTCTGTTGCAGAATTGGCCTTCGAAAAGTGCTGCTTAGGTTGGTCACGGTCCGTATTAATTTTATGGAATAACGTGCTTACCAGGAACAGAAGCAAAGGATCGACGGATTTCTGCTGACATGTTTCTGAAAATTCACCATTGAATAATTGGTGACTTCGTTAAACACGTTTCCGTATCACGTTTGAAACCCTGGAAGCAGACATTGCATCTTCATCATAGCTATGACAATTAAACCTTAAGGAATCACCAACATGGCCTTCGAGAAGATATTGCCTTCCTGATTTTGAGGAATGCATGTCACCAAAGTGACTTATAATTTTTTCTCGTAACCGAGTGTTGTGCACACTTACGTCATAGTCAGGCATAGCATATACAGAAAGTAAGTTTCGTGCATATGAAACAAAGCGGTCAGTTAAGAAAGGCACTCTAAACACAGGATATTCATTCCCAGCATTTGCTCTGACTTGCTCTATACAGGGTGTGCAAATAGTGTCGCACCAAATGGGATTATGTAGAAACAGTTTGACATTTAGATTTGACTTTTGGTGGGTTTGAATAATACATAAATACTCATATTTTGATATGAGTTTCATTTGTTTTGTGCGAATGGTGTTTGTCAGAGGCAGCCATCTTGAATTTTTTTAAATGGGAACCTAGGTTGAGTTTGGTGTCATTTGGCAGGTAATTGATTCAGAAATACAGCACGGTATATCATAAGCTTGTTTATTCTAAAATAACCAAGAAAATTAAAATATTAAAAAAACAGTTTGTTAATAAAACCAAAGAATTGTGCAAGAAAATTGAGTTACTTAATAGATCACAATAACTGCTCATTTGAATAAAATTTTTGTATAAGTTGTATTTATTTATGTATATATTTATTTATTTGTCCAGAAAATGTTAATTTGGCTTTTTAATTTTATTCGTTATTTTAGAATACATAAACGTATGATATACCGTAGTGTATTTCTAAATCAATTACCTGTCAAATGACACCAAACTCAACCTTGGTTGCAATTTAAAAAATTCAAGATGGCTGCCTCTGATAAACGCCAGTCGCACAAAACAAACGAAAGTCATATCAAAATATGGGTATTTATGTATGATTTAACCCCACCAAATGTCAAATCTAAATGTCAAATCGTTTCTACATAATCCCATTTGGTGCAATACTATTTGCACACCCTGTATATGTAAGTCTCAAAAAATGCTATACCTTCTGCACAAATTATTTCTTTTGCATTAGATGAATACTGCGGCCTGCAGGTATTGTACAGTTCCACCAAGCAGTTTAAGTGATACTTTCTTTCCCTTGCAATCGTGTTACCTTCTGCTAATTTGGCAGCTAGTACACTATCTCCTGCCTTTGAAACACAATGACGTATTTTTGTTTCTAACAACTTTGTACTTAAAAGATGCAATACTTTTCCCTCACTAGGTGTTTTATCACAGAAAAAACAGATTGTTGGGAATTTTTCTTCATGTTTTACCGTTTTGGCCTTGCTGGACTTGAGTCTTCGGCACATGACGAGCTTCCAACATCAGGCGATTGCCCTCTTTTGTTCCCTTGTGTTCAGCTATTTTGATTTTTGTTTTAATATATTTAAGGCCACATGTTTTATGCCACTTTGCTTGGTTTTAACAAAAGATTCTGCAATGCTCTTCCCTTTTTCATGCCATCTACTTTCACCTCTGCAGGTAGGGCTTCAAGTTCGTGTAATTCTTCTATGTTTGCTGCTAGTGTTTCATAACCAGCATTTTTCAGCTCATCTTGGGTTTAAAGTTGGGTTACTGTTTGACATAATATACATACACTACAGTCCAGCGGCTTTCGTGAAGCAGCTTTTAAATCCTCTGCAAACTTATCGCCCATCTCTTCAAAACGTTTAATCAGACCTGTGGGAAAAAAATAATATTACTAAAACAATTTCCATATAACGTCGTAAGCAAATGACAGTTTTTCTTTCTTTATACAGAGTGATCAATCTCAAGTGTATACCACGTGATCAAAATATTTAAGTTGGTACCACTGATAGGTTGGTAAGAAGCTGTAGGTATTGCTCTAGCTACTCTAGAGCATGGTTCGAGTAAAAACTACAGCAAAATAAATAAAATTTATTTAATGATTGGATTACATCATTACAAAATAATGAATCTTAAGTATTTAAATGTTATAATTTCATTATAATTAAATAAAATTTACAGTACATGTTTATGGAATGACAATGTTTTACACATTTTTTTTAACTCCTTAGGTAGACATTAGTTATCACACTTTGCTTTACAGCATTATGTTCAAAATGGCCGCCATTAAATTGTAAACATAAGTTCACCCTACGTTGCATATTCGCAAATAAATTTTGTAACATTTCGGCACCAAGAAAATATAAAAGTGAAAAACGAAGGTATAATATGACATAAACTGACATAAACTAAAACGACTAAAACCACATTAAAAATCCAATGCAGCCAACTGCAAAACACAACAATATTAACAACTAGGGATTTTTGTCATACCACTACAGTACACTTGAGATTGATCACGGTGTATATTTTAAGTTGTTATGTTATTTGGTAACATATACTAAAAAATTTAAATCTGTATTTGAGAAATATGTGATTAAAAGTAACAAAAATGCTTATTTTTGTAATAAATAGCGTACATCCTTAAAATACACTTTCAAAAAAAAGCCATTCTTGTTCTTTTTCCCTTAAGAACGTTCATTTCATACCAAAACAATTTAAATTCCTTAAGCGGTTCGTGAGATATTGAGGTTTGTAGCTTTTGTAATGGCGGCAATTTTGATGACGTCATAGCTAGTCTCCAGGGAGGAATTTTCGGTGGCTCCATCTCTTAAAATGTTACCCTTACCTACCATTTTCAGTGTGCGAGGTATTACACTTCTTTCATTAAATGTAGTATTCGACTAAATTACTATCATTTGCTACTCTACTAAACAGGATTCCTTCTCTGGCCTAAACATTTCTCATTCGTATTTAGTGGTGTAGTATTTTCCAATTAACATTAACATTTTACAGATTCGTTGGTTACAATAGCTTGCCTTGAACTATATTTTTCTTCAATTTCTGATAATAGTCACTTCAGATGCATTTTTTACTAATTTATTTCAAAGCAACAATTGACTTGAACAACATTAAGCTATATCTTAATAATATCATCTTAATGAGAATTTTCCGTATTGGTGCAGGTCTATAAATCTAATATATAAATCTTTCAATTATGACAATTTTTGTTGTAAATTATTACAAAAATTAAATCCCACTTTCCTGAAGAAATAGAAAAAGCATTTAACACCTTGACAATAATAAAAACTTGAGCTTACTTAAGTTAAGTTTACAAAATTTAAGCTAGATAAACCATCAAACGTAACCTTTGTAGTTCATGATGTTGTAATCGTAACTTTAAAAGATGCAGTATTAGCGCTAAACGTATATTTTTCAAATAATCCATCATCTGATATTCTAGTTTAGTCCGACTTCTTCTAATTTTTTTTTTCGAGTTAAAGAGTGAAATAACATCATCCCAATCTTCATCATATATTGTAGAAAGTTCATCGCTATCAACGGACGCTGTACGCTTCGAGTTTTTGTGATATTTTTTGACAACAATACGATACTTATGAAATTTAACAATTTTGAGTGTTAACGACTTTGAATAATCAATATTTTTGGTTTTCTTTCTTTTATACTTTGCATTTGTCAACTGAGATGTGGATATTGAAGACTTAGGTATTTTGGATTCTCTATAATTCTTTTCAATCTCATTAAAATCTCCTCTACTGTAACTAGTATTTATTAAATTATTTGGTAAAAGACTTGTTTTCTTTTTAGTATAATATGGTATAAGATCGGTACACTTGCTAAAATACATTTTGTATTAGCTAAATAGTATTGTACCACTTCACATTACCAAGTATTGTGGGTGATATGAAATGCTCTTTCAAAAACAAAAATTAAAAAGCGTGACAACAGCTGTTCAGATTTTTCCAAAATGATGTTTACGAAATTCACAGTTCCCATTGCCATACTTATTTCCTTCAATAGTAACCTTAAGCAGTATTTAAAGTATTTTACGAGCCATAAACTGTATGAGTAATAAAATAATTATGTTATTCTGATGTATGAGTACTTAAAGTAATTTACCAACCTCAATACAAATACTTGTAAACAATGGAGTTTTTTAATGCTAGTAAATCTTGCATATCATAAAAATAAATATTTAAAGAAATATTTAAATTAGATTGTTCTATGTACACTAGAGTATTTCCACCCGAAAAACTTTTATAAAGAATTCTTATCTTAAAATTGACTAAAAACTCAAAATTTTGACAACTTAAATTAAAAATCAAGGTGTTTGCTGTTACAGGTTCCTTTTAAACCTTAGTAACAAAATTAAATTTTTAGAATACTAAATTTGAGCAGAATGTAAATTCTAGAAAACTTTACATTAGTAATTGGATGGGAAATTTTCCATATTTTAAGTAAAGCAGTATATTATTTGGAATAAATATACGTGAAAAGGGGGTATTAAGTATATGGTTTGGAGCAACACATATCTTCCTACCTACAAAGTGGAAATAAAAAAAAAAATTTGGTTACACGTTTTGATATAATACTGGTCGTTATTTAGATATTAAAAAAATTTGAACGAATACTTGAATTACACTTCAGGAATGTTTTGCCACCAAATGTCACGTCGCATTAAAAAATTGCATGGAAAATAAACAACCTATAATTTTATTACAAGTTTTTGTTGTGAACGAATAAGTTCAAAGGTAAATATGTAATTAAAAATTATTATTAATTTTATTAAATTCACAAATAAAGTTTACCTCGAGTAGGATTTGAACCTACGACCTTGCTATACGCTATACACTGCGCCATAGTACAATCGGTGTAAATCTAGTCTTTATATCGATTCATCATATGATTACAACAGCAATTTGACCAATATTATAATAATTTAATATTAGTCAAGTTGCTTTGGTATGCGAATCCTGCGATATTGCAGGCTTACATTCCATTAATATAAGTAATTTGAGTGTAATTCATTAAATTTAGAATCGACATCCGGTCTATATACAT
>JARFJB010001188.1:0-5000 GCA_036346205.1 Vesta saturnalis | reverse complement strand
AGTCTGATAAATATATAAAGCCTAAATGCCTAAATACGTTAATTAATTATATATCACGTCATAGGAAAAGAAAATTGGAAATATGTTGGAAATATGACACGATACCTGCGCCCTGAACGATTCGAGGAAGAACGGAACACAATTGCTTCAGAGATAAAATGGGCCCATTTGTAAAACACATTTAAATATTTTTTATCTGAAGAATGTAGCGAGGACACAACGGATTTAATGAAACTGAAACTATAAATCATCTTTCTCCTGCGATGTTTTCTTACCTACATGCTAACGAAACCTTTAATGATGAAATATCAACTTTAGAGAGCATTTATGTGAAACCTAGAAATGAAATACTCGCTAGACATTTGTTGATGATGCGGAAGCAGAAAACTTATGGATCTGTTAAACAGTATATCCAAACTTTAAAACTGCTTGCATTATAGTAACATTTTAAGCAAGTCACTTCTGTGATTCCTGTGCCTTATCCGAATTTGAACATGTAGCCGTATCGTCTCCGATTTTTGTTCGAACTCAAGACGATAATACTTTTTTTTTGTGGTGGTGTAAATGAAACTTGACAACGTAGCTCGAAAAAGGAACACTTTGCTAACATCTGTAGATCTGGAAAACAACAGAGCTAATGCTGTAGCTGGCGATGGGGTTCTATGTGACGACGCACTGTCCGGATCTCCGAGTAGTCTCAGCAAGGCTATTGTATCCGTAATAATTAACTGACTCAAGGCAGACGCACTGATAGGTCGGGAAGCTCTCTAAGCTTTATAGATAGTGATCTATAAAACGATAAAGTCAAAAGTTAAAATCTGCAATCAAACTATCACACGAGATTCATTAAAGTTAAGAATATTCAACTTCATGCGAACTTGTGCAAACATCAACATTTAATTATTGTCAATAATCTTTGTGCTAATGTTATTCTCAAAAATCATTTATCTCTAGAACTGAAATTTGGAGAAAGTCAAGAACTAGTAAGAACATGTAATGTCATGAAAGCATCACGACCACCTGCATATTTATTTACCAGTTTGTCACCTAATACAATTCCAATAGCTGTCCGGTCAAGGCAACATAGTGCAGATGTGGAACGGTTTATAGCTTCAAAAAAAAAAGCTTTTGAAAAATAGGACTCTCGAAACCCAGCGCGTGATTCTCACGAGAATACACTTTGGAGTAACAAGTGGAGTCGCTGCATTTCAACGTACTCTGAATTACATGATTGAAAAAGAAGTCTTGAGTGGTATATTTGTATATCTTGATGACGTAACAATTCACGGAAGGCAAAAGAGTGCGACGACTATTTAGCCAAGCTCAAGAAAGCTGCTGTAAAATATAACATTACTTTAAACTAAAACAAATACACACACAATCAGGAAATCATCAACATTATCCACTATACCATACAAAATAATTAAATCAAACCAAACGAAAACCGATTGAAACGATCGTTACCTGCCGGCGCGGGTATTGACCTACCGCACTCTAATACTTTCCCCAGGGCATAAATCTAAACACCTTTTCTTGGCTGAGGTATTTTCTCTTAAGACGGCTGCGAAGGCGGTTTTGGCGATCACTACTCCAAACTTCCCACGAAGATAACCGATTCTACCCGAACATTGACGAGTGCGCCAGAGAACAAGACCAAAGGCCAGCAGCATTCTCGTTTCTCGCGCGTTTCGCTCTTTAAAGTGTAACCGAGTGATCATTATTATAATGTATTCTCCTGCCTATGAGCCAACATCAGCGGACATTACATATTTTACTGGCTTGTCAATGAACTATTACAACATAACCGTTCAAGATGATGATGGACACGATGACGTGGATGAGCTGAATGTATCTCACATCCAAGGTGATGATGATGATTCACAGAAGAGCAATGAGGTAGAGGAGCAGGACGAGTCTCAAAACCATGATGATGATTGCGACGAATCACGGTTCAAGAAAAAGAAGAAGAAGGCCAATAAAGGATATGATTAATTAAATAATGTATTGTTGTTTATAATAATAATATATTTTCAAACGCTAAGCATTCCTTCAATTTTGTTAAAAACTTGTTTTTCCTAACGGTGTTTGAACCTGCACTAACAATGCTTCAGTTAATGCGAATGGGCGGTTAGATGAGTAGCAACAATAAGTGTGAGATTGACTTTCTTTTGCACTCTGTGCGTTCAGAATGCTGCTATTTTTGAATTGAGACGCGATTATGTATGATTAAGTTATATCAGTTTGGTATTTAATTGATTTGATTAATTTGATTTGATTAATTGATTTGCATGTTTGAGAAGGGACGAGGAGAGACTAACACGATCAACCTCTATTACAGAAAACATTCATTAGCCTTTACCCCACTATATGGCACCACAAGCAACCCTAATTAGTCCTACAAATACACAGCTAGGTGGCGCCGCCTCTATTACAGAAAACCTCCGCTAGTTTAAAAAATATACCACTAGATGGTGACACAAACAAAACTCTGATTAGTCCTAGAAATATAACGCTAGATGGTGCCACCTTTATTACAGAAAATATTTATTAGGCCATACACAACTAGATGACGACACAAATTCAAATTTCCCAACAAGCGCCACGACAGGGCGCAGACCCTAATACAGTTTCCTATGTTCCGTCTTATAAGCTATCAATAGGCCCCTTACTAGAATACAAGTTCAAATTTCTCGCAATAAGTAATCAGAATATAAACACTTAAATACCAATCCAAATTCAAATTTGCCGCCAAGGGGCCAGGGACTAAGACCCGAAAGCAAATTGCGAAGCCCTATGTCTGTCTATAAGTTAGCATTAGGCCTCCTTATTACTATAATACAAGTTCAAATTTCCTCATAGATGGCGTCACAAACAAATTCAAATTTTGGTCGAGGGCGAGGGCTTGAAAGTAAGTTTCTAAGCCATACATCTATCTTACAAGTTAGCATTATACCTCCTATTATAATACAGATTCATTTTTCGAGCCATAACCTGCAGACTTAAATACAAATACAAATTCAAATTTTCGCCAGTGGTGCATCGACAAGGACAAAGCCCCGAAAGCAAGTTGCGCAGCCCTACACCTTCTTACAAGTTAGCATTAGGCTCCTTATTATTATAATACAAATTCAAATTTTCCGGCAAGGGTACCACGACAATACACAAGGCCTACGAACAAGTTGCGATCCGCCAAGGGCAAAACCCTAGAACAAGTTGCGACACCCTACACCTGTCTTACAATCTCGGTTATGCTCAGGGAGGGTTGGAGTGGGATCGCCGAAACAGCCTTTGCCAAAAGCCTTGCGTCGCGAAATTTTACCTATATGAGATATGATATCGTAAAGATCTGCCGTCATAATTCAAAATGTTTTCGTAACTACACTCTATATCTTCCCTAGGGGCATGTTTATAAATCTAAAAGCGCTTTTTGACAGTTCATCCGAGACAGAACCTGTATGTAAAGCCGTCTTATGTGATAGCATGGCAGTCCCTTATCGGTAAAAATGCAAAGATTAAAAGAGGCCGGTATACTTAATTTCATTATAACCCTTTTTTCACAGAGGTAATTCAGCTAAGATAGAGGCAAAATCTAGCTTAAAGAAGAAGAAAACGCAAGCCGTTTATTCGACGTATACACCACTATATTGAAGGTGCTATCTTGTGTGTATTAGAAAACATGCTACTGATCCGGAGTTGGATAAAGAAAGATGTATGCGGTACAGCTTCAGGGGCGAAAAGAATTGAAAGCCTATGTCGTATTTCAAGGTAGCGTGGGAACTAATTTTTAAGAATAATCCCATATCTGTGTAATACTAATGGTAAAATAAAATATTAGACATTAGCCCTTGCATGTATTTAAAGTACAATTACTAACTGGTGAACATTATTATGAAGCAGCATCAGGGTATTAGATATTTCCTAGTTAATAAGCTATAATCGCTCTAGATGAAGTGGTGAAGAAAATGCATCTCAGATCCTCGATGGAGATGTGTATTTTCGGTAACGATTTTTAAATATATTTGTAAAACACATTGATTAACACGATGTTGACGACTGATTGTTACTTTCCAATTCATAACTGCATTCCATAAAAATAGTTTTATCAGTTTTGTATATAAATTCTTCTAAGGTCACTCTAAGTAGTGTGCGAAAGTTTAAGGTGAATACGGGCTGCAGTAAATGTGACAGAGATTATTAGGTTTGTATATTTTGTATTTTAAAATTATTTACTTAATGAAGGGAAAACCAATAGCCAGTTTTATATCAACTATCCATAAGTAAAAACGCAAAACGGTTTAGTAAACTGTATAAAATTTTCAATATGTAGTTTAGTTCTCCAGCGCAGTTATTATTAGAACAATCGAGAGAAAAACACATCTGAAGGTATGCGTATTATTTTTTAATATATATATTTTACTTGATATTGTTCACAAAAATGCCAATAAAGATTTTAATGTGTTATTATAGGGGGAGGCTGTCATAAAACCAACCAACTCTGCATCAGCTCTTATTCTACCCATTTATTTAGTTAATTAGATAAAGGTGAGAGTGTTACGCTATTTTTTTTAATTAATTAATAGCATTATGCGGTACGTATTTGTTGGTTTTAAACTTCGTAGTTATTGATTCGCATATAATAATAAACCGTTAAAACCTTTTGTCTTTTATTTCCGTTATAGCAATTTGGTATTTTGAACTGTGGCTGATTTTGAGCAAGCAAACTGTAATTAATTAAACCAAATCAGTTTTTGAACTGTAAGCTGATTTCCGAAACTGTAAGACATGATTTATTGATTTTGATGGATTGAAATTGATTTGATTGATTTGATCGAGCATGGTTTGTTTGAGATTCATTTGCTTAATTAATTGATTTTTAGTGTGCGTGCGTGTGTGTGGTGCGTGTGGTGCGTGCGTGCGTGCGTGCGTGCGTGCGTGCGTGCGTGCGTGCGTGCGTGCATGTGTGTGTGTGTTTGTGTGTGTGTTTGTGTGTGTGTGTGTGT
>JARFJB010001187.1:0-41284 GCA_036346205.1 Vesta saturnalis | reverse complement strand
TTTGCTCACTTTTTATACCAGGGTTACATAAGTGTGGTCACATACTTGTGCCCCTGTTTGGTTCTAAATCTTCTAACCCTACTGTAATAATCATCGAGGTAAATTGTGTATTAGGACATCATACGTTGAAGAGGTATTTGTTTACCTAATACCTTGGTCTTCTGTTCTTTGCTAATTCTTGTAGTTCTTTAGATTCTAAAATTAACAAACCTTTTTTGTCAAGTATTCAGAAGTCCGGAAGAGGAATCTAAAATTTTTCTGAAATCGGCGTAAATTGAGGCAAACCTTTGTATTAGGACATCATGAGTTTGAAGAGGTATTTGTCATTCTTTATACCAGGGTTACATAAGTGTGGTCACATACTTGTGCCCTGTTTGGTTCTGAAATCTTCTAACCCTACTGTAATAATAAGGTAAATTGTTATTAGGACATCATACGATTGAAGATATTTTTTACCTAATACCTTGGTCTTCTGTTCTTTGCTAATTCTTTAGTTCTTTAGATTCTAAAATTAACAAACCTTTTCTGTGTAAAGTATTCACAAGTTCGGAAGAGGAAGCTAAGAACCTGTCTGCTTCTGAAATCGGCGTAAATTGAGGCAAACCTTCTGTATTAGGACATCACGAGTTTGAAGAGGTATTTGATCACCTTCTTTATACCAGGGTTACATACTTGTGCCCCTGTTTGGTTCTGAAATCTGTCTAACCCTACTGTAATAATCATCGAGGTAAGGATTGTGTATTAGGACATCATACGATTGAAGAGGTATTTGTTTACCTAATACCTTGGTCTTCTGTTCTTTGCTAATTCTTGTAGTTCTTTAGATTCTAAAATTAACAAACCTTTTTGTGTCAAGTATTCAGAAGTCCGGAAGAGGAATCTAAGAACCTGTCTGCTTCTGAAATCGGCGTAAATTGAGGCAAACCTTCTGTATTAGGACATCATGAGTTTGAAGAGGTATTTGCTCACCTTCTTTATACCAGGGTTACATAAGTGTGGTCACATACTTGTGCCCCTGTTTGGTTCTGAAATCTGTCTAACCCTACTGTAATAATCATCGAGGTAAGGATTGTGTATTAGGACATCATACGATTGAAGAGGTATTTGTTTACCTAATACCTTGGTCTTCTGTTCTTTGCTAATTCTTGTAGTTCTTTAGATTCTAAAATTAACAAACCTTTTTTGTGTCAAGTATTCAGAAGTCCGGAAGAGGAATCTAAGAACCTGTCTGCTTCTGAAATCGGCGTAAATTGAGGCAAACCTTCTGTATTAGGACATCATGAGTTTGAAGAGGTATTTGCCAACTTTCTTTATACCAGGGTTACATAAGTGTGGTCACATACTTGTGCCCTGTTTGGTTCTGAAATCGTCTAACCCTACTGTAATAATAAGTAAGGATTGTTATTAGGACATCATACGATTGAAGATTTATTTTTACCTAATACCTTGGTCTTCTGTTCTTTGCTAATTCTTGTATTCCTTTAGATTCTAAAATTAACAAACCTTTTTGTGTCAAGTATTCAGAAGTCCGGAAGAGGAATCTAAGAACCTGTCTGCTACTGAAATCGGCGTAAATTGAGGCAAACCTTCTGTATTAGGACATCATGAGTTTGAAGAGGTATTTCCACCTTCTTTATACCAGGGTTAATAAGTGGGTCAATCTTGTGCCCCTGTTTGGTCTGTCTAACCCTACTGTAATAATCATCGAGGTAAGATTGTGTATTAGGACATCATACGATTGAAGATTTTTTTTACCTAATACCTTGGTCTTCTGTTCTTTGCTAATTCTTGTAGTTCTTTAGATTCTAAAATTAACCCTTTTTTGTGTATTCAGAAGTCCGGAAGAGGAATCTAAAACCTGTCTGCTTTGAAATCGGCGTAAATTGAGGCAAACCTTCTGTATTAGGACATCATGAGTTTGAAGAGGTATTTGCTCACCTTTATACCAGGGTTACAAAGTGTTCAATACTTGTGCCCCTGTTTGGTTCTGAAATCCGTCTAACCCTACTGTAATAATCATCGAGGTAAGAATTGTGTATTAGGACATCATACGATTGAAGAGGTATTTGTTTACCTAATACCTTGGTCTTCTGTTCTTTGCTAATTCTTGTAGTTCTTTAGATTCTAAAATTAACAAACCTTTTTGTGTCAAGTAATCAGAAGTCCGGAAGAGGAATCTAAGAACCTGTCTGCTTCTGAAATCGGCGTAAATTGAGGCAAACCTTCTGTATTAGGACATCATGAGTTTGAAAAGGTATTTGCTCACTTTCTTTATACCAGGGTTACATAAGTGTGGTCACATACTTGTGCCCTGTTTGGTTCTGAAATCTGTCTAACCCTACTGTAATAATCATCGAAGTAAGGAATGTGTATTAGGACATCATACGATTGAAGATTTATTTATTCACCTAATACCTTGGTCTTCTGTTCTTTGCTAATTCTTGTAGTTCTTTAGATTCTAAAATTAACAAACCTTTTTTGTGTCAAGTATTCAGAAGTCCGGAAGAGGAATCTAAGAACCTGTCTGCTTCTGAAATCGGCGTAAATTGAGGCAAACCTTCTGTATTAGGACATCATGAGTTTGAAGAGGTATTTGCTCACTTTCTTTATACCAGGGTTACATAAGTGTGGTCACATACTTGTGCCCCTGTTTGGTTCTGAAATCTGTCTAACCCTACTGTAATAATCATCGAGGTAAGAATTGTGTATTAGGACATCATACGATTGAAGAGGTATTTGTTTACCTAATACCTTGGTCTTCTGTTCTCTGCTAATTCTTGTAGTTCTTTAGATTCTAAATTAACAAACCTTTTTGTGTCAAGTATTCAGAAGTCCGCAAGAGGAATCTAAGAACCTGTCTGCTTCTGAAATCGGCGTAAATTGAGGCAAACCTTCTGTATTAGGACATCATGAGTTTGAAGAGGTATTTGCTCACCTTCTTTATACCAGGGTTACATAAGTGTGGTCACATACTTGTGCCCTGTTTGGTTCTGAAATCTGTCTAACCCTACTGTAATAATCATCGAGGTAAGGATTGTGTATTTGGACATCATACGGTTGAAGAGGTATTTGTTTACCTAATACCTTGGTCTTCTGTTCTTTGCTAATTCTTGTAGTTCTTTAGATTCTAAAATTAACAAACCTTTTATGTGTAAAGTATTAAGAAGTCCGGAAGAGGAATCTGAGAACCAGTCTGCTTCTGAAATCGGCGTAAATTGAGGCAAACCCTCTGTATTAGGCCATCATGGGTTTGAAGAGGAATTTGCACACCTTTATACCAGGGTTACATAAGTGTGGTCACATACTTGTGCCCTGTTTGTTCTGAAATCGTCTAACCCTACTGTAATAATCATCGAGGTAAGATGTGTATTAGGACATCATACGATTGAAGATATTTTTACCTAATACCTTGGTCTTCTGTCTTTGCTAATTCTTTAGATTCTAAAATTAACAAACCTTTTTAGTATTCAGAAGTCGGAAGAGGAATCTAAAACCTGTCTGCTTCTGAAATCGGCGTAAATTGAGGCAAACCTTCTGTATTAGGACATCATGAGTTTGAAGAGGTTTGCTACCTTCTTTATGGGGTTCACATACTTGTGCCCTGTTTGGTTCTGAAATTCTAACCCTACTGTAATAATCATCGAGGTGAGTATTAGGACATCATACGATTGAAGAGGTATTTGTTTACCTAATACTTGGTCTTTCTTTGCTAATTCTTGTAGTTCTTTGATTCTAAAATTAACAAACCTTTTGTGTCAAGTATTCAGAAGTCGAAGAGGAATCTAAGAACCTGTCTTCTGAAATCGGCGTAAATTGAGGCAAACCTTCTGTATTAGGACATCATGGTTTGAAGGTATTTCACTTCTTTATACCAGGTTACATAAGTGTGGTCACAACTTGTCCCTTTTCTGAAATCGTCTAACCCTACTGTAATAATCATCAGAATGTGTATTACATCATACGATTGAAGATTTGTTTACCTAATACCTTGGTCTTCTGTCTTTGCTAATTCTTGTAGTTCTTTAGATTCTAAAATTAACCTTTTGTGTAAGTATTCAGAAGTCGGAAGAGGAATCTAAAATTCTGCTTCTGAAATCGGCGTAAATTGAGGCAAACCTTCTGTATTAGGACATCATGAGTTTGAAGGTTATTTGTACCTTTATACAGGGTTACATAAGTGGATACTTGTGCCCTGTTTGGTTCTGAAACTGTCTAACCTACTGTAATAATCATCGAGGTAAGATTGTGTATTAGGACATCATACGATTGAAGAGGTTTGTTTACATACCTTGGTCTTCTGTTCTTGCTAATTCTTGTAGTTCTTTGATTCTAAATTAACAAACCTTTGTGTCATTCAGAAGTCCGGAAAATCTAGAACCTGTCTGCTTCTGAAATCGGCGTAAATTGAGGCAAACCTTGTGTATTAGGACATCATGAGTTTGAAGAGGTATTTGCTCACCTTCTTTATACCAGGGTTACATAAGTGTGGTCACATACTTGTTGCCCTGTTTGGTTCTGAAATCTGTCTAACCCTACTGTAATAATCATCGAGGTAAGGATTGTGTATTAGGACATCATACGATTGAAGAGGTATTTGTTACCTAATACTTGGTCTTCTGTTCTTTGCTAATTCTGTAGTTCTTTAGATTCTAAAATTAACAAACCTTTTTTGTGTCAAGTATTCAGAAGTCCGGAAGAGGAATCTAAGAACCTGTCTGCTTCTGAAATCGGCGTAAATTGAGGCAAACTTCTGTATTAGGACATCATGAGTTTGAAAAGGTATTTGCTCACTTTCTTTATACCAGGGTTACATAAGTGTGGTCACATACTTGTGCCCCTGTTTGGTTCTAAAATCTGTCTAACCCTACTGTAATAATCATCGAGGTAAGGATTGTGTATTAGGACATCATACGATTGAAGAGGTATTTGTCTACCTAATACCTTGGTCTTCTGTTCTTTGCTAATCCTTGTAGTTCTTTAGATTCTAAAATTAATAAACCTTCTTTGTGTCAAGTATTCAGGAAGTCACATATTTCTTTCGTTCATAGGAAAACTAACGAAATTAGAGCTCAAAAACGATTGGAGACGTATACATTGCTACACTGGAAGCCACATATTTCTCTCGTTTTTAGGAAAACTAACGGTGTCTCCGAAATCAATTAAATTGTTTCATGTTCCTAAAAGTATAAAGTTTCTTAGTGTGAAATTATGATCGATTTCATTAATAAATAACGAAATTAGAGATCAAAAACTATTGGAGACGTATACATTGCTACACAGGAAGCCACATATTTCTCTCGTTTTTAGGAAAACTAACGGTGTCTCGGAAATCAATTAAATTGTTTCGTGTTCCTGAAAGTATAAAGTTTCTTAGTGTGAATTTATGATCGATTTCATTAATAAATAAGGAAATTAGAGCTCAAAAACGATTGGAGATGTATACATTGCTGCACAGGAAGCCACATATTTCTCTCGTTTTTAGGAAAACTAACGGTGTCTCCGAAATCAGTTAAATTGTTTCATGTTCCTAAAAGTATAAAGTATCTTAGTGTGAAATTATGATCGATTTCATTAACAAATGACGAAATTAGAGGTCTAGAAACGATTGGAGATGTATATAATGCGCACTGGAAGCCACACACATCTCCCGTTCTTAGGAAAGCTAGCGGTGTCTCCCTAATCAATTGAATTGTTTCATGTTTGTAAAAGTATAATGTATGTTAATCTGATATTATGATCGATTTCATTAACAAATGACGAAATTAGAGATCTAGAAACGATTGGAGACGTATACTTTGCGCACGGTAAGCCACATATAAGTCTCGTTTTTAGGAAAACTAAAGATGTCTCCGAAATCAATTAAATTGTTTCGTGTTCGTAAAAGTATAAAGTACCTTAATCTGAAATTATGATTGATTTCATTAACAAATGACGAAATCAGAGATATAGACACGATTGGGGACGTATACATTGAGCACGGAAAGCCAAATATAAGTCTCGTTTTTAGGTAAACTAAAGATGTCTCCGAAATCAATAAAATTGTTTCGTGTTCGTAAAGGTATAAAGTATCTTAATCTGAAATTATGAACGATTTGATTAACAAATGACGAAATTAGAGATCTAGAAACGATTGGAGACGTGTAAATTGCGCACGGGAAGCCTCATATATCTCTCGTTTTTAGGAAAACCAGCGGTGTCTCCGAAATCAATTAAATTGTTTCGTGTTCGTAAAAGTATAAAGTTTCTTAATCTGAAATTATGATCGATTTCATTATCAAATGACGAAATTAGAGATCTAGAAACGATTGGAGACGTATACATTGAGCACGGAAAGCCAAATATAAGTCTCGTTTTTAGGTAAACTAAAGATGTCTCCGAAATCAATAAAATTGTTTCGTGTTCGTAAAGGTATAAAGTATCTTAATCTGAAATTATGACCGATTTCATTTAGAAATGACGAAATTAGAGATCTAGAAATGATTGGAGACGTATACATTGCGCACGGGAAGCCACACATATCTCTCGTTTTTAGGAAAACTAAAGATGTCTCCGAATCAATTAAATTGTTTCGTGTTCGTAAAAGACTAAAGTATCTTAATCTGAAATTATGATCGATTTCATTAAGAGATGACGAAATTAGAGATCTAGAAACGAATGGAGACCGATACATTGCGCACGGTAAGCCACATATAAGTCTCGTGTTTAGGAAAACTAAAGATGTCTCCGAAATTAATTAAATTGTTTCGTGTTCGTAAAAGTGTAAAGTATGTTAATCTGAAATTATGATCGATTTCATTATCAAATGACGAAATTAGAGATCTAGAAACGATTGGAGACGTATACATTGCCAGGAAGCCACATGTCTCTCGTTTTAGGAAAACTAAAGATGTCTCCGAATCAATTAAATTGTTTCGTGTTCGTAAAAGACTAAAGTATCTTAATCTGAAATTATGATCGATTTCATTAACAAATGACGAAATTAGAGATCTAGAAACGATTGGAGACGTACATATGGCGCACGGAAGCCACACACATCTCTCGTTTTAGGATAACTAGCGGTGTCTTCGTAATCAATTGAATTGTTTCGTGTTTGTAAAAGTATAATGTATGTTAATCTGAATTATGATCGATTTCATTAACAAATGACGAAATCTGAGATCTAGAAACGATTGGAAACGTGTACTTTGCGCACGCTAAGCCACATATGAGTCTCGTGTTTAGGAAAACCACAGATGTCTCCGAAATCAATTAAATCGTTTCGTGTTCGTAAAAGTATAAAGTATCTTAATCTGAAATTATGATCGATTTCATTAACAAATGACGAAATCAGAAATCTAGAAACGATTGGGGACGTATACATTGCGCACTGGAAGCCACACATATCTCTCGTTTTTAGAAAAACTAGCGGTGTCTCCGAAATCAATTAAGTTGTTTCGTGTTCGTAAAAGTATAAAGTATCTTAATCTGAAATTATCATCGATTTCATTAACAAATGACGAAATTAGAGATCTAGAAACGATTGGAGACGTATACATTGCGCACGGGATGCCACATATATCTCTCGTTTTTAAATTTGTAAATGTAAATGTGTACGACATTACGATCACGTAACGACTACTGAAAATCAGTACGAGCAGGCATATAAAAAGTGTAAGACTAAATGACCGCAGTTGTATGTATCAAAATCTTGAACCTTGGTAAAGTTATACTCAATTGTGTTTCTGCTTCCATCACTTTTAATATGGTAGAGTAATTCAAAGGCTGGTTTAATAAGTCCTATGCTATCAAAATATGTAATATGCCTGTTACGCTTAATGTGAGCCGTCCAGTGTGTACCCTTATTATTTTGATCACCAGATTCACAATACCACATTCATTCGCATGGATTCGTGTAGGTAAGTTACCTCGCATATATATCCCTCTAAAGTAGGGACGCTTTAATTGCTCCACAAATTTTGATAGCTCAACATTACTTAAGGCGTGACGTGGTAGCTTCAATGGGAGTTTTTTGAATACGGTTGTAAATATATACCTAACCCTCGTTTATATGGCTTTATGTATAAACCTTTTCCTAATGCAGCTGCTTCCATTGCTTGGTTGTGTCGTTTGGTTTCTTCTAACGTTTTTGTCGCAGCCTTTGCGTTTGTTACCGCCTTTGTCACTGCTGCAGCACCGCCACCTAGAGACCCTAAAGCTCCTAATGCTGCAAAGAGGGGAATAAGAGGTATGAATCCCCCACGTTTTGGTATTGCTAATATTCTGCTCTTGGGTGACTTGATTTTTTTGTGTTTTAGAGCGCTCAAGGCTTGCTGTATTGTCGATTTTAAAGATGATCGAAGTTTACCACCAACACGATGTCGGGCTAGAAGGACTGCTTTGTTAAACGAAATTGCTCTGCGAGAATGCTTCCTTCGTCGTGATTTGTTTCCCATTCCCAATTTCTATTGTCCTTTCCGTAATTTGCCAACCATTCCCATTGTCCGTTTTCCTTTCATTATACCAGCTATGGTTAATGCAGCTCCCCTTTCTCCAAAGGTAGCGTCGGTAGAACGAAATCTATTCCAAGCTTTTTGTTGTAAAGTCTTATCGGCTATGTGTCGTTGTCCTAGATCGTTTGACTGGGAGTATGCAATATCGTGTTCTTTACACGCTTCGTCCAATGCGTTAATACCTTTGTCGCCACGAGCTAATCGTTTTTGTAAACGGGTACCTGGCCCACAATATCGATATCCGGGTATATGCAACTCCACGGGTAATTTATTTATTAAAGTATTAATTAATCCTGAACCTTTTTTTTTCCTCTGACGCTGGGATGTATACTTCATACCACACTGACTGACACTTCACTACTAAACTACTTTCAGCACGTGGTGTGTATATATATATAGAAGCGTCATACAAGTCGTGGTTTAGTACCATAATGGGTGACATCCGTTTCATTCTGCAAGATACAGAATTACCAATCAAAAATTATGATATTACTCCTAACAAGGAGCACTACTCTAAACACCGCGGTTTAGTAGAAGGGGGATGTAAACGAGGTATAATCGTCGGACCATCCGGCTGTGGAAAAACCAATGTTATGATTAGTTTATTAAAACATCCAAATGGCTTACGTTTTGAAAATGTCTACATATATTGCAAATCTTTATACCAACCTAAATACCAGTACCTGCGGGAGTTACTGGCGTCCATAAAGGAAATTAGGTATTTCGAATACAGTGATAATAGTGACGTTATACCTCCTAGTGGGTCCCGTAAAAATTCAATAATGATTTTTGATGATGTAGCATGTCATAAACAAAATGAAATTAGAGATCATTTTTGTTTTGGCAGACATCGAAATAATGATTGTTTCTATCTGTGTCAAACGTATTCTTCAATTCCAAAACAGCTTATACGTGATAATGCGAATTTACTTGTTCTTTTTCAACAAGATCACACTAATCTCAAGCATGTGTATGATGATCACGTTAATGTTGATATGTCATTTGATAGATTTAAAGACTTGTGTTGCTGTTGCTGGCGTGATAAATTCGGGTTTCTTGTGATTGATAAAGAAACCGATGTTAATAACGGTCGTTACCGTAAGAGATTTGACTGTTTCATTGCAGTATAAATAATCTACTAGGACTGTCAACGTACAGTCGTAATGGAGGAGCGCTTAGTACAAGACATATTGCGTGCTCGCAAGAGTGTGCAACCGAAATATGCTAGTTTGAAAGAAGATACTGCACTTACAGAACGTGCAATGGAGGCACACTGTAAACCTATCACACAACCATTAAAACAATTAATTACTAAAAATGATGGTTCTCTCATCAAAGCTGAACCCCTTACGCCAGAAGTCGGAAAAAAGGAGTCCATTGCACATGAAAATGAAGTATTTTTACATTATACACCGAAAACCTCTAGAATACGTAAGGAGCCGCGTACTATTGTTCCTGACACCTGTACAGGAATCTGTAATTGCTGATGTCACACATGACGACGAGGTGGAAATTCCTACTTTACAACAATTGAAATCGGAACTACTAGCTGCTGGATCTCAACCCGCCTTTGAAGAGTATCTTAATCAATACGAAGGATTAGCGAAATACTACGTCGAAGGTATCTTTAGAGATACCGAAGATGAATATGACTTGACGTACGGTGTGCATTTGATTCCTGAAGAAGAGAAATTTTTTATTGGCGATGCTGAACTAGATTTTGTTGGAGAAAATTTGGGAATCGCTCTTCCCGATGGATCATCCCTAGACTATGAGGGAACACCGGGATTATATGAAGTACTTTTTAAAAAAGTTCCTACGGGATACAAAAAGAGGGATCTACAACAATACAATGACATTTTGCATCGTACGCATGCTGCCCGACGTAATTATAACCCTGATGATCAAACCCGAGGAACTACTAGTAAGAAGTATCTTGAAATCATTAAACCATTACTTCAACCTAGAAAACGTTCTGCCACATCATCTATTGCACTTCCAGCCACCAGATCTCGAACAACTTCTATATCCAAAAGAGGTGATGGACTGCAGCTATTGCGATACAATAATAAACCTGTTGAGTTTGCACCGTGGAATAATCCGAATAAGTTAGTCGATTAGTTAAGGGAATTATTAGGATCTATGTCTGCAGGAAATACTAGCAATCACAACGAAATAATATATATAATTGACGAACTACGTAACGCAAAAGTAATAAAGTAACAGATCTTGTTATAAACCTACCACTATAGTCATTTCCTTTCATTGTTACGACGACTATCACTACAGATAGTACTACATGTCCAGCAGTGATGCCAATAGATAAATTTGGCGGACATCTTCATCATCAAATGACAGTGGATAAATTTGGGAAACATATTGTTCATCATAGCGATCTGTCTTATGAAACTTTCATTTCATTTTCTGGAATAGCCGTAAAGAAGAGATTTAGTCTACCTACCGGCGTATATTGCAGGTGGAGTCATCCAGGTCTTGAGCTTAACATAGATGGTAAAAAATTTGAGCTGGCAAAGGATGTAATTGGTCAGCCTCTCAAGAGGAACGATGTAATTCGTGTAACCATACCGGAGTTTGTACAGTCTTCAACTGCAACGATATTCAACGTCGAGTTCGTAGTAAAATCCAAACTGACAAAAAATGAGTAAAGCTGATGTTGTTGAAGAGCTGCACAAACCTGCAAGAAGAAATTTTCCGCGGCGTTGTGTTGTACTAAAAGGTTTAAATGATCTATTTCAAGCTGATTTAGTGGAAATGATACCATATGCTCGGATGAATATAGGATTTCGAAACATTTTAGTAATAACAAATGCCATCTCAAAATATGTCTGGGCTTTTCCCATTAAACGCAAGAATGGTAAGCTAGTTGCAGATGTAATAAATAAACTTTTGTCTGGTTTGAAAAGGACGTCTACACATTTACAAAGTGATATGGGAACTGAGTTTTATAATGCTGAATTCAAAAAAGTAATGAAAAAATTTAATATCAATCATTACAGTAGTTATTCCACCTTGAAAAGTAGCATAGTCGAAGGTGTAAATCGCACCCTTAAAGCAATAATGTGGAAAACCTTCAGCATGCAAGGATCCTATAAGTGGCTATCAATATTACCGCACATTGTCGCCGAATATAATTCAAGAAAGCATAGAACAACTGGATACAAACCGGTAGATGTATCGGAAAAAAATAGTGCATCTATTTCGAAACATTTAAAATGTCAAAACATTCTTGACCGTAAAACACCTAAATTTAAAGTGGGGGAACATGTACGCATTAGCAAACATAGAAGCATATTCTCTAAGGGTTACACGCCTAATTGGAGTTACGAAGTTTTTCGAATATCAACAGTTAAACAATCAAGTCCAATCACCTACACACTACGTGATAGTCGAGATGAGGAGATTCAAGGTCGGTTCTATGAGCCAGAACTACAAAGTGTTAAACATCCAGACATTTACCTAGTTGAACGTGTAATCCGACGTCAAGGGAATAAAGCTCTCGTTAAGTGGTTGGGTTTTCATACTTCTCACAATTCCTGGATTTCTACCAAAGACATTGTGTAATACGCTATGTATGCTTAATTATATATACTGTAATATTATTATGCAATAAATAAATATTCTTTATTTTACTTTTTTTATTAATGCTATCATATACATATATCACTACATACTACTAAAGCGTTTGACAAACATGCACTCACGAGGCTGATTTTCGAGAATTGGTGAAATTATATTACCACAGTCATCTATTCCTTTTTTAAATCGTGCAGAATCTCTAGCTAATTGTTCCCATTCTCCTTTTCGCGCATGTCTGTGAGCCAACTCCCATACTACTATGTAGTGAACTAGGTTTTTGGACTCATTAATGCACACCTTCTTCACTGGGTGAGTCGTCATCTGATGGCTCAAAATTCGGTAAATATCTTTCTATTTCGTGTACAAATTATTCCAATGATATTTCTTTAAGGTATTCTATTAATCGCTTTATACAACAAATACACTCTATACCAACTACATGGTATTTCTCACAAAGGCATATTCCTTCCCCATACTTACTAACTAGATTATCTAAATAGTCATCACTAAATCTACCCATTCCATACACTTTTTCATGATCAGCATCGAATTCTAATTATTGTAACTGACATATTAGTCTTTGGACTGCACTAACACAATCTACAGCTTGAGGCCACGACTCCGCACTATAACACATCCACATATTGACTAACATCTAATACTATCCCTATTGACTATAAGCGCGTTATCCCCCCCTTTCAGTTATAGGTTTGGCAAGTTCTATATCAAGATATATTTTGTCCTTGGCAAATTCTTCCATTTCCAGAAGACAGGCCATGTTGAGCTCAAATACATCATGCAATGGAACTATAACTTGGTGAATATCACATTCAGGAATTGCCGCTGCCGACTTTATTAGGTTTTTATAAAACTCTGGAAAGTTCACAGTATCTGCCAACTCCAATCGGTAATTTATTATCTTCAAACGTTTCCATAACTGTTCTATAGACTCCCATCCTAAATAGACATCAGCTTCTTCACTATCACAAAGGCGTATAATATTTTTCTTGTTAATATTTTCGTACGAGACAGTCTTCGAAGTAGCCATGTTCGTTCAGGACTGTAGAAATAATTAGTAATTACCCCTTGATTATCCATAAGTATACGCCATTCCTGCTTGTCAAACACCACTCCAGTACTCTTCGATCCACCGACTTTTACGACTGGCTCAAATCCAAGTTTGGGTGATAGACCGATACTAACAAACTTTGTTTTACTTTTATTTAAGAAATAATGCACATTATTAAGCAAAATATCGCAATATTTACTGGAACTTATAGCACCGATAATCTTCGCCTTTTCTATGGCTTGACGTAATATTATCCATTATATACGATAATGGCTTTACATACATTCCCTCTCTTTTATATATGACACTCTCTCCACTATGTGTCCTCCTCAAGGCTACTTACGTGACCTTCACGATTATACCACACATTGTTTCAGCAACCTTAACAGTGCCACCTTTTCAAGGTTTTCTTATCGTTCAAGGCTGTTACTCATTTTGTTTTTATTTTTTCCAACCTTGTATTCACCACCACTTCAAGGATTCCTAGGCATACTTATTTTCAAGGTTGTTTCCCGTTCCACTTTGCCACAACAAAGTCACTACACAAGGTTACATACCCCCACTCAGTATTATTCGTATACTTAAAGGGAGGGGGTTTTACATATACCATAGTTACCCATCTTCACTATGTCAGTTACTCCAGTGCAAGACGATTGGGAGACTCCTGAAGTTTACCAACCACAAACCCTATTTCAAATTAGTGCGCGACGGACATGTCAATTAATTCCGAACTAGGTAAATTTTGAAAAGAAAGCAATACTACTGGCTTCCATAACCAAAGTGCTACGAAATAAATATGAAGATGTTCAGTGGAACTCAGCGTGGTTTGCCAAATTGAGCACCTTAATACGCGAGCATTTTTCGGAAAGCATTGTAAAAGCATATGCCCACATTGTATCAATATATGTTCGCTACCATCTAGTGAGTCATATGCACTTATGCCATTCCTGCTTCACTCGATTGAAACCATCTGATTACCGGGTAATTGACCATCATATCCACATGGAACGCTGGACTGCGTGATACCACCTATCACATGAATATTATTGGTGCTCCTCGTATAGGATACCTCTCACACAACTTTATGATGTGTACAATAATGACTCATGTATACTGTGCGACGAGGTGTTACCCATCTTCACTATGTCAGTTACTCCAGTGCAAGACGATTGGGAGACTCCTGAAGTTTACCAACCACAAACCCTATTTCAAATTAGTGCGCGACGGACATGTCAATTAATTCCGAACTAGGTAAATTTTGAAAAGAAATCAATACTACTGGCTTCCATAACCAAAGTGCTACGAAATAAATATGAAGATGTTCAGTGGAACTCAGCGTGGTTTGCCAAATTGAGCACCTTAATACGCGAGCATTTTTCGGAAAGCATTGTAAAAGCATATGCCCACATTGTATCAATATATGTTCGCTACCATCTAGTGGGTCATATGCACTTATGCCATTCCTGCTTTACTCGATTGAAACCATCTGATTACCGGGTAATTGACCATCATATCCACATGGAACGCTGGACTGCGTGATACCACCTATCACATGAATATTATTGGTGCTCCTCGTGTAAGATACCTCTCACACAACTTTATGATGTGTACAATGATGACTCATGTATACTGTGCGACGAGGTGTACTACGTAGATGAGTAACATTTTTATGTATATATTGTAGATATTGTATATAGTTTATAAAATAAACTATTTCCTGTCAGTCTAATAGCGTGTTCATCGCTGCTAACAAGTGTGACCCAAACTTTTATTATCCTCAGTATTACAATTGTTTTGATAAACGCTTACCAACGTATCGAACATGGTCTGGAGTGCATTTACCTTCATCGCTTGCTGCAGCAGGGTTCATTTCCACATCTGCAGACGACACGGTCGAATGTTTCATGTGTGGGGTGAGAATAAACCTATGGCAGCCATATGTCAATCCGTTACAGGAACATCTCCGATGGGCACCACACTGCACGTATGCTCAGCTCCTCGCACCACGTCCACGCAGATGTAATGACACGGAAGTGGAAAGGACTTTTGCACTTGTACTAAATCAAAATGTTTTATTCCTAAAGAAAATCATATATCTGAGTAATACCTTTGTACATGTTTCTACATTAATCAAAATATTAGCATATCGTTTTCTTTTATTTTGGTAAAAAGTGTGGGTGAGCAAAATACATACAAGTGAGGTGGCCTTGGGCTAGAGTGGCAACCAGGTGGTTAAGAATAACGTAGGTCACACGGATGGCCTTGTAATTGTGGAACATGAACGCGCGATAGATCACACGGATGGCCTTGTAATTGTGGAACAGGAAAGCGGGGTTTGTGACCTTGGCTTTGTGGTAATGATATGTAATTAGGTCAAACATTGCGCTTTTTGACCTTGCTACGGTGGTGACCATGGTACTGTAGCAACCTTGGAATTGTGGGGCCTTGGAAATGTGGTGTGTTCCAGAAGTCTCCAATCTTACCTACTTATGCGGGTTCTAACTTAATCTTACAGCTGTAGGCCTTCGCCCGGTCATACAAAATTGTATTCTAATAAGGTGGCCCTAGCCTTGTAAGAAAGGACTTGTATCAGGGTCTGAGCCCTGGCCCCTTTGAGTTAAAATTGATTTTAGCGCCATCTAGTGGCGTATAGACTAATGAACATTTTCTATAATTATCTCGTTTCTCTCTCTCCCTCTCTCTCTCTTTCGGCTCTTTCTCACACACACAAACAAATCAATTAATTAATCAATCAATCTATCTCAAACAAATCATGATCGATCAAATCAACCGGATCAATCTCAATCAATCAAATTATGTCTTACAGTTTGCGGAAACCAGATTACAGTTCAAAACTGAATACATTAAAGTCTAATTAAATATGACGTGAAATAATAAATAATTTCTACCCTAATGCAATAATGCTTTATATATAGGCAGATTCTCTCTTTCTAAACAGGCACCACCTATACATTCGGAAAATTATGTCTGATTTATTTGCATGTTCAATTACATAGACACAAAATTGTTTCATAGAAACGTGTTCATTAACAGTTATAAAAACCTCATTAAAAGGACTGGAAAGTAATAATTACTTATATATAATATTAAGAATATCAAACTGATACAATGGAAATAAAAGGCAAAAGGTTTTAATGGTTTTATTATTACACGCGAATTAACAATAACTACAAGTTCAAAATCCACGAATACGTACCAACTATTTGTAGACCTGATCTTATGACGTCATCCTATAAGAGTAATAATACATTTTAAAATCTTTATCGACGTTTTTGTTAGCAATATCAAGTAAAAACATATATATATATATATATATATATATATATATATATATATACAGGTAGTAGACACTCTACGATCCCGGTGCAGATAGGTCTGCTTCCTTTTAAAAATCTTTATCGACGTTTTTGTTAGCAATATCAAGTAAAAACATATATATATATATATATATATATAATATATATATATATATATATATATATATATATATATATATATATATATTATACAGGTAGCGTAGACACTCTCTACGATCCCGGTGGAGATAGGTCTACTTCAGGAAGCCCTCCTACGCGAGCCATGTTCTTTCCCACATCCGATTACTGGGAGGCATATGTCCTAACCTAAGTTCCTACCCAAACCACATAAATCCCTATTATACCCTCCCACTCGCCAACCCGCAATGGCAAGCGTAACTTTTAACTGCCAAACACCCCCACATATGTAAACAAGATTATAAAGACGAGTATTAAAACAATATTACCCCAGGTGTGTAGGGTTATAAATCCACAATCCCACACCGGTAAACCGGTCAGCCTCAAGGATTCTGAGGGAGGCAAAGACCCGTCAAGAAACCAAAAACAACGTACTAGTCAAAAACACACAACATTATACATAGCTACCTACAACGTACGATCAATGAGATACAACGACAAACTTGCAGAACTAGAAGAAGAACTCAAAAGAATTAAATGGAATATAGTTGGATTATTGGAAGTAAGACGAAAAGGAGAAGAGCGAATACTATTAACATCGGGACATACATTATATTATAAAGGAAATAACGAAGAAGACGATAATGAAGGGGCAGTAGGATTTATAATAAACAAACAAATAGAACCATACGTAACACTATACAAAGGAATATCAAACAGAGTTGTCTACATAACAATGAAATTGTCAAAAAACTGCGACCTAAAAATCATCCAGGTGTATGCCCCCACGTCGACATATAATGAGGACGAAATAGAAAGATTCTATGACGAAGTAACCACAGCTTTTGACGACACTCCAGCCCGTTATACCATTATAACTAGAATTTTAATGCAAAATAGGGAAAAAGAGCGAACCTCAAGAAGAAAAGATAGGAAATTTTGGCCTTGGAGAGAGAAACGACAGGAGTAAAACACTAATAAATTTCTTGGAAAGACAGAACTTATATGCGATGAATACATTTTTCGACAAAAAAATAAACCGGAAGTGGACCTGGATCAGCCCAAATGGAATGGCAAAAAATGAAATAGATTATATCCTAACAACGGAAAAGAACATAATAAAAGACGTTTCTGTCCTAAACAATTTAGAGCCAGAGCAAAATTTAACATAAAATTAGAAAGATACAAAATGATAAAATGTAAAACCACTCACATAGACAGAGAACAATTAAGAATAAAAGTCGATGATTACCAAAAAGAATTAAATAACATATTAAGCAAGAAGGATTTACAACACAAAGATATAGACGAAATAAATACAGCCATAAATTCAGCAATGATTACAGCCGGACGAAAAGTAGCAAAAATGAACAAAAAAAGAAATAAAGTGTGGAGTGTAAACGCAGAAAAACTTTTTGAAGAAGGAAAAAGGCTACTAAGAACAAAAGGTAGAAAAACAGTAGAATACACAGAACTAAACAAAACTTTGAGAAAGTCAATAAAAGAAGATAAGAGAAGACAGTTGGAAGAACAAATAAATAAAACAATACAAAAACATAAAAACATGAAATCTATTAAAAAACCAGTAGGAAAACAACAAATAAATAAACTTAAAAACGAAAACGAAGAAGAAGTAAGCGACAAACAACAAATGCTAAAAGTAGTAGAAAACTATTATAAAACTCTTTATAGCCAGAAACAAGAAGTACCGGAAGAAATAAGAGAACAACTGAAAACAAAAATACAAAACGTAAATTCGGAAGAGATACCCGACATAGAAGAAGAGGAAATACGAGAAGCTCTAAATGGCATGAAAAATAATAATGCGCCTGGATTAGATAACATATTGATAGAATTAATAAAGGAAGGGGGAGAAACCATTAGTAAAGAAATAAAAACATTGCTGAATAAATGATTACAGGAAGGAAAAATACCAGACGAATGGAACACATCACTTACTGTACTAATATACAAAAAAGGTGATAAAAGCAAGTTAGGAAACTACCGACCAATCTCGTTGTTGTCTCAGGTACACAAGCTACTCACTAAAATCATAGTAAACAGACTAAACAATAAATTAAAATTTTACCAATCTGTAGAGCAAGCCGGCTTCCGAAAAGGATTCACCACGTCCGATCACCTTCTTACTATAAGAACATTAATCGAAAAGTCAACCGAATACAATCTGCCACTCTATCTAGCTTTTATAGATTATCAAAAAGCTTTTGATACTGTTGAAGTATGGGCAATTGAGAAAGCATTGCAAAACTGTAAAGTTGACAGCCGATATACACAACTGATCCATGCAATATATGACAAAGCCCAGATGATAGTCTAATTACACGAAAACACCCAACCTATACCGGTTAGAAAAGGAGTGAGACAGGGAGACTCTATGAGCCCAAAACTATTTATCACTGTGTTGGAAGATGTGTTTAAAAACTTGGACTGGGAAGACAAGGGTATAAATATAAATGGAACCAGGTTGAACCACCTCATAGACTTTGACGATGTGGTATTAATTTCAGAAAATCCACAAGACCTAGAAACCATGATAATAGAACTAAAACAACAATCAGAAAAAATAGGTTTAGAAATTAACAAAGAAAAAACCAAGATCATGACCAACCAGGATGAAAAAATAGAGATAAAAATAGACAACCACAATATAGAATACACAGATATCTTGGACAAATAATGAAATGTGGAAAGCAAAACCAGACAGCAGAAATAGAATGAAGAATACCATTGGCATGGTCGGCATTTGGAAGACAAAATAAAATTCTAAAAAACAAAAACATACCACTACATTTAAGAAGAAATGTGTTTGACTAGTGTGTGCTGCCGGTTATCACATACGGAACACAGACGTGGACCTTCACTAAAAACATTGCAGACAAAATAGGAAAAAACCCAAAGAGCAATGGAAAAGCAGATGCTTAATATAAAATTAACAGACTGCATCAGAAATGAAGAAATAAGACAAAAAACCAAACTTATAGATGCAGTAGAACAAGCAGCAACACTGAAGTGGAGGTGGGCTGGGCACACTATGAGACAGACGGACAGAAGATGAAACAAAGGAATACAACACTGGAGACCATGGAATGCAAAAAGAGGAAGGAGTCGCCCGCAAATGAGATAGTCGGATGATCTGAAAAGAGTGGCGGGACTAGGATAGGTGCGAAGGACATCAAACCGAACCACATGGAAACAATATGGGAGGCGTATATCCAATATTGGATGAAAAGTGGCTAATTAAATATATATATATATATATATATATATATATATATATATATATATATATATATATATACATATATTAAAAATAATACGTTTACCTTTAGAAGTGTTTTTCTTTCAGTTCTAATAATGATAACCATATGTTGAACTGAAATATTTTTATACAACGTGTCCACATATAATCTCACTAAAGACGTTTTATGAATGGTTGGATATAAACTGGCTATTACTTTTCGATCATTAACTAATTTAGAAAGTAATACACAAAACTTGATTACTGCTACTCGTATTTAGAAATTATATTTTACTTATAAAATTTACATTCAAAACACTTACACATATTTTAAAAATTTTGCTAACGCAAAATTACATTAAATAATTTGAATCTTGAGATTACATAAACTATTGTATACTCAATTACGCGCACACACACACACACACACACACACACACACACACACACACACACACACACACACACACACACACACACACACACACACACACACACACACACACAACACACAGACACACACACACACACACACACACACACACACACACATGTTGAGATTAATAGCAATGTTAACTAAACGCTTTAAGATTTCTAATCTGAAATAAGAGTGACGTAATATCATTTTATTTGAAATTTCATAGAGAGCATCACCATCATCGAGATTTTGAGATACATTCACCTCACCGTCTTCACCTTGAACGATTATATTGTAACAACCTATAAAGCAGCTAATAACCCCTGACAGTTTTTTATCAGACACTATTATTATTATTATTACATAGACATGAGGTTATCCCTAAATTAACTGGTTTCGGCACGGCTCTGGAAATGCTGCACACTGTTCAAATCATTCAGTTCGTTCTCAGAAGCTGTACCGTATTCACTTCCTTCAATTTTATCTGCATTCTGTTTCGAGACAGTACGTTTTCTAATACATAAACAGAATCCTCAATACTGTGATGCATGTAGCAGCAAAACACGTTAGCAAGCTAGTTTCACCTCTATATTATTTTACATGCAAGCCTGACCTTATCATAAATGCATCTGTCAAAAAGCTAATTAAACATAAACTGGGTATAGCAAGCAGCGTTTCCAATTATGGCTTTTAGTCAACACAATATTTCCTACAACTACATACAATCGACTATCATTGTTTTAGCTCGAGAAGCAAACGAAAACACGCTAACACGAAAACACGCAAACGCAAAAAAGATACAAATACGAAAACACGCAAACACGAATTTCACACAAATAAAAATACGCTAACGCAGAAACACGCAAACACGAAAGCACACAATCGAAAACACGCTAACACGAAAACACATAAACGAAAACATGCTAACACGAAAACACGAAAACACGCAAATGCGAAAACATACAAACACGAAAACACGCAAACGCCAAAACACACAAACGAAAACACGCTAACGCTAGAACACACAAACGAAAACACGTAAACACGAAAACACGCTAATACGAAAACACGCAAACGCGAAAACACACAAACGAGAACAAGCTAACACGAAAACACGAAAATACGCAAAAGAGAAAACATACAAACACGAAAACACGCAAACACGAAAACACACAAACGAAAACACGCTAACACGAAAACACGCTAACGCAAAAACACAAACGAAAATACGCTAACACGAAAACACGCAAACGAGAAAACATACAAACACGAAAACACGCAAACGCGAAAACATACAAACACGAAAACACGCCAACACAAAAAAACACGCAAACGCGAAAACACGCTAACGCGAAAACACGCAAATACGAAAACACACAAACGAAAACACGCCAGCGAAAAACACGCTAACGCGAAAACTCGTAAAGCTGCAAACATGAATCAAGACGGGGAGCACCGTTAAAAACAAGTTTATTAACACAATTGAAGGGAAGCTTAGCGTTTGAAAATATATTATTATTATTATAAAACAATACATCATTTTTATTTAATAACAACCTTTATCGGTCTTCTTCTTCTTGAACCGTGATTCGTCGCTATCATCATCATGGTTTTGAGATTCGTCCTTCTCCTCTACCTCATCGCTCTTCTTTCTCTTCTGTGAATCATCACCATCACCTTGGATGTGAGATACATTCAGCTCATCCACGTCATCGTTTCCATCATTATCTTGTTTGTGTGTGAGAAAGAGCCGAAAGAGAGAGAGGGAGAGAGAGAAACGAGATAGAGCAAGAGAGGGGTGTGCATTATCAACTTCTATTATAGAAAATGTTCATTAGTCTATACGCCACTAGATGGCGGTAAAATCAATTTTAACTGAAAGGGGCCAGGGCTCAGACCCTGATACAAGTCCTGTCTTACAAGGCTAGGGCCACCTTATTAGAATACAATTTTGTATGACGGGGCGAAGGCCTATAGCTGTAAGATTAAGTTAGAACCCGCATACAATTGTACCAAAGGGGCCCACGATAGGGGCTAACCTCTGCACTTGTCTTATAAGGTTAGGGTCCCCATACCATCTCCAGCCAGGGGCCGAAGGACCGAGAACAAGTTGCGAAGCCCTACACGTGTCTTACAAGCTAGCATTAGGCCTCCTTATTAGAGCATTGTACGCCCACGCATTTGCCTACCTTCTAGGGGTTAAACTGCCAAAGAGGCGGTAATTAGGGTAAAAATTCCATCAAAGGATTAAAAAAATGACTGCCGAAAAGAAGCCATAGTTGTGAACCGACAAAAAAGTTCTTAACACAACCAAAAGGGCTCTAATTAACGGTTAAACTCCGACCAAGGGTTGCAAAGGCCTCCGAAAAGAAACAATAGGGGAAGAAAAAACGCGTCCTATACGTGGGCAGCCATAAAATAGTGGTGAAAAAACACGTCCTACACGTGGGCAAGTAAAAAACAAAAATAATTAGGGATGAAAAGGATTGAAATAGGCCTCCGAAAAGAAACCATAGGGGTGGAAAATACGGTCTCCCACGTAGGCGGTCTTGTGACGTCAAAATCCAAGATGGCGGCCAAGGTATCTCTGTTCTACTAATGCGATAATCTCCACACACAAGGAAAGCTCACACACACAATTACAGAGCAGTAAGCCTAGCACCGGTAGCAATAAAGGTATACAGCAACATAATAGAGAAAAGACTAAGAGCACAAGTGGAGGACAAACTTAGGGATGAGGGGATTCAGAAGCCAAAGGCAAACAACCAGATCACATAAGCGTGCTAAAGAAACTAATAGAATCGAAAATTGAAACGAATCAAGAACTATACATCACGTTTATGTACTTAACAGAAGCCTTTGACAAAGTAGATAAGGAAAAACTATGGGGCGTACTAGAACAACTACAAATATCACAACAACTGAGGGGAGTAATAAAAAGTCTATATGCCAACGCAAAAGGAGTGGTACAAATAAACTGGAAACATCAGAGGAGTTCGGAATAAATAAGGGAGTAAAACAAGGAGACTCCTTAAGCCCTCTCCTATTCGTCATATACATGGATAGAATAATAAAAAATTGCAAAAACGCAATACATCTAAAACAACTGTAAGACACACAGATTTAAGACCAGTACAATTAGATTTTTTAATTTATGCAGACAACATAACATTAACTGCAGATAAGTATGGAAGTAAATAACAGTAGCAAAGATGAAAAACAAGATTTCAGGACAGGAGGAAGGACAATAAAAAAGGTATCGACATATAATTATTTGGGAACCATCAGTAACGTTGGAAGAATAGAACTGGAAATAGCAAGCGAGACAAGAAAAATAAATAATATATATTATTCCATAATCAAGACACTTAAATAAAAGAGAGCTAAACACAAAAACCAAAGAAGAGATATACAATAAAATAGTAACACCTACAATATTATATTCGACAGAGGTACTACTAACCATTCCACAGCATAAAAAGAAGCTAACCGCTATAGAAATGAAGTACCTACGAAAAATACACAATGTAACTAAATTCGACCCGAACAGAAATGAGGACATATACAAAACGTTGAAATAAACAATCATACAAAAACTAGAGAAGAAACAACTAAAATGGTAGTGAAAAGAATGGATAACAACAGAATTATGAAACAGATTAATCCAACAAAAATAGAAGGGAAAAAAAGCAGGAAGTCGATGAAAACATCATAAGAGGATTTAGGAGCAAATAAAGGAAAAAAGATATGGAGGAATTAGGGGAAAGTAGACAACAATGGAGGAAATCGATCGAGGTAGTTTACCCAATCAAAATATTATATCATTATAAAATACATATAACCCAAAGCACAGTCATTCAATCAGTATTTAACATGTATCAGTTCACGATTTATGTCTATGTAAATAGTTATTGCTACAGGGATAAAATTTGCTATAAACCGTATATGTCATAACAAAATAGATATAATCTAAAACACTGCTATTAGATCGGTGATTAACACATATCAGTTTACGATTTGTCTGTGTAAATGGTTACTGTTGAAGAGTAATAAAATTTGGTGTAAACCATATACATTAATAACAAAATACATATAATCCAAAGCACAGTAATTAAATCAGTGATTAACTTGTATCAGTATATGATTTATGTCTATATAAATGGTTATTGTTGCATAGAGATAAAATTTGGTGTAAACTATATAGGTAATAACAAAATACATATATTGTATAAACGTATGATCCTAAACAAACCATAATATAACTTACCCATCTAGTATGTGCATTAGTCAGCTGCTCTCAAAACTATAATCATTTTGTTTTATGCAAATGAATTTAACACTTTTTTGTATTTTTCTGTTTTTATTACATTAATTTGAACAAACTTTTTGACAATTGTATATAGTTACAAAAAGAACTGAACAAAATTTCAATTAATTTAATTATTAATACATTCGGATAACCAAGGACTTTCCAGAGCATCAGCAGCTGTTAAACGAAGTCCTGGATCAGACCGAAGTAACGATTCCATAAAATCTGCTAAGGCTTTAGCATCATTTTGATTCCAACCGTGCATCGTAATAAGTCTTTTTTCAAGGGAAGGGTAATAAATACTGTCTAAATCAATACTTTTTAATGCACCTGTAACAAAATGAAAATAACTAAATTCAAACAAAAACAAAAGTTTACCTGATGGAAGGAAGTAATCTTTGGATTTTCGTCCACTTAGTGCCACATTAGATGGAATTTCACCAAGCATCTTAGTAATCATTATTAAATGCCTCTCAGCACTTGAAATATATGGAGTTTGGTAAGGATTGAATAATTGGTCTCCCGTACATAGTTCATAAGTCATACATGCAACTGACCATATATCAACAGGATAACTATAATCACTTTCAATGACCACTTCTAGTGCTCGATATGGAATTGATTGTATCGTTGGGTAAGTGTGATGCTGCAATGGTTTAATATAATTTTCATTTTTATTTGATTGAGTGACGTTTCATACTTACTTCTCTACATGCACTTCCTAGATCAATTATTTTAACCTGAATATTTGGATCAATTATCATTGGTTTAAATCTACGAGATGTTAACGTAGATTTTGTTATTGTATGGGTTTTATTAAGATTTGTTACATCAGGACAAGAAACGCTTCTAATCATCTTTCCTGTCTGAACATTTGTTTTAGATGTAGACTGTTGGCTATAAATATTGACGTCCATTGAACTGTGTTTACTAAATAAAACATTTTTAAGTATCATATTTTTAAAATTTATTTTACTACCATAAGTTTTAGGCATTTCAACTTCAATTTGCTGAAACAGTTGACTTCTTCAATCAGATTTCGTATATATGCCTCGTTAGGTAATATCAAAATATTTTCTGGTTTGATGTCAGTGTGGATAATTTTACAACTGTTATGAAGATAAAATAGCCCACGAAGTACCTACAATTAGGCATATAATAATTTGAAAAAAGTAATAAAACTGACCTGCATAATAATGCTTTTACTCCTTTTTGTTCTAATCCATGATAATCACTCATCTTTACTAATTGTAGTAAAGAGGGGCCCATTAATTCAAAGGTAATGCATGAATGCTGTCCATTGATGCTACATGCAAAGAAACAATCGTAATGTTTGATTATCTTATTGTGCCCCATTGACCTAATATCACTATATTTGGTACATTCCAGCAACTGCATTTCTTGTCTAGCAGCCAACTTATAATGAAAAGCTGCCTTAGCGATCTTAATAGCACAATACGTATTGCGTCTAAACAATCTTGTTAGAATTAAATTACGGTATCAATATAAGACTTACTGTTTTAAATTCCTCGCAAGCCAAACTGTTGAAAATGCTCCCCAACCTAGCTTTCGTATTACTAGATAGTTTTTATTAGGACCAAGAATTTGGCCTGAAGTGACAGGCATATATCCACCTCTACAATAGTGTTTGAGACATTCTGTATTTTCAGATCCTTGTTTTTCATATATCTTGGTTAATTTTTCGAAATCATACTTGAATTTTTTTTCAAGCTGGTTCAATCTAATACATTTAGGGTACTGTAGAAATAATAAGTTTTAATAAATACGAATATATTACCTTGGCGTACACGATTGAGTTTGTATAAACACATTCCAAGAAAAGATTCTCATTGATTCTGCTGACAGTGGCTTTACATCAAATGATTTGTTTTCTGCTGAAGCATCTTCCGGTAATGATTCGTCTACATCCTCCATTATTCGTTTTCCAATTAGGAAAAACGATTATTTCGTTCTATTAATGTAATAAAATCGCAAAAAATTATTTATATACGCACGCACACGTTCAAAATCGTGAATAGGCAGATGACTAATGTATATCGGCGTTCTACGCATGACATCTAGTGTTTGTTTTATATTTAATTGGCGCCAATATTTAAATATTTACTATGACTCGAAGTACATTCAGTGATTTAAAATTGGAAGAATTAGCAATGCATTTTGTATTTCATATGTATTATTGATCTGTAGCTCATATTTGTACACAGAAAAATACTTTTCTGCATAACAACAGTTTATTTGCTAAATGGAACGACTAACTACATTTAATATTGAGATCAGTTTTATTACAATATGACACTTAAAATGGAAAATAGACAAGTTGAGAATACTCTTCTAGCACTGCCACACCGAACAAAATTGCAATGCAAATACAAACTAATAATTTTAAACTTTATTATATTTTGACCCCCGATTTGGCCATATTTCCGATTAGATATATTATAGTTCGTACCCATGGTGCCCTATTATTTTTTGATCCTCTTTCCGAACTTTTGTTCGGTGAAAATTCATTAGCAAATACTACTTATTTAAAATAGTGTTTACACCGCTATTTTCGTAATTTCGTACATCTAATTTTTGTATTGTACAACAATTATAATTAGTTCTTTCGGAGCTCCACTGTTAATATATACCTTGCATAATTGTTTTTCTTAAATTGCAAAATAATTTAATTAAATTGTCACGTTATCACAAAACCCTTATTTGTTACATAGTAAATATAAATGATTAACTTTTATTTTTTATTTTATTTTATGTCACTTTCAATTAGTGCTGTGAATGAAAGTTGTACTCATAACCATTTTCGTATGCTCCTAATGTTAGACCATTCATAATTCAAACCTAATTTTTATATTGTACAAGAATCATAATTAGTTCTTTCGAAGCTCCACTGTTAATATACCCTGTATAATTATTTATCTTACTTGTTATATATAGCAAATATATGATTGACTCTTATCACAGAGTATAATGTCACTTAGTCAAAATATGATCATCACATTGAGTCATTTAGCTTTTGGAAGTTCAAATTTATCACGTTCGCAAGAGTAATTGAATAAGCAATTATAGCTTATGCTAGATTATTCACATTTATTACTTTTGACAAAGTAATTTATCGTAAATCAAATTATGGGATGCATTAGCTAGTAAAGTCTGTGTGAATAATTATTTTTTTACGATAACACTGCATTAATATTGTCTTTTGTATTTGTAATAAAAATCATACATTATTTGGAATTATTTTGTAGATATTCTGTTTCGAGCTCAAAACGTCTGTGATGTAACTGAACCCAAATAAAGACTTTAACATTTAAACTGAAAAACTTTAGTAACAGAGCATTATTAATGTAAAAACTGATATAAGCAAAAACGATTTGGTTACAGTTAAGAAAGAAAACTTTCCTTTAAATCAACATTCTTATTTGATAAAAATCCCTTTTAACATGCACACACATAAAATAGAAACGCTATGTCAAACAAAAGGAGTGAAACGTAGTAAATTAAATAACTTACGCTTTACTGCTGCTATCTTCATTCGTAACAATCTGGTATTCACGCGCTGCTGGAGATGGCTCTTTCGTGTAGAGCTTTATGACGTAATTACACCTTACTCTTCTTCAGTGGCTGCTGTACTATTTTTCAGACTCTTCGATTCTATCTTCCCTGCTAAGGCTGTTTGTTTATTCTACGAATACGGACCTTAGCACGACCAAAAAGATTTTTTCACGGAGACAGAACGGACCGCTACTTTATAATTGTAATCGACAATATCCAGTCAATGTAATTTAGTATCAGTTAAACAATATACTCGCGTAATAATTAAATGCAATTTTCTTCCATAAACCTAATTAGTTCAGTATTGATTTATAAGTCAGTAAACAAAAAATCTTGATAAATATAAGGAAGAAATAGCGGCGCTATAATGATATCGTTCTTTAACTCAGAATTGCGCTATTCAGTTAATTTTTAATTGTTGCTCGGTCCTGCGTGATTAATAAACGTCACTTTGTTATTTTCGGGACTTGTGCAGTGGATTTTCACTATTTCAGTCTAAATCTGCACTAATCTTTTATTTATAATTTTTCAACTTATTTATGCTTATTCAATACACTTATTTATGTATTTTTCAATATTTAAAATTCTTCTTTTTAATCGTATACCATTTAATTAATAATAAAAAAATTATTATACCTTTTAACCTGCATAAGACCCATTACAAAGTGTAGTATTATATTTATTAAACAATTTCATTAATATTAGGAAATTGATCCAACATAATAAATTTAGTAAGATTACATTTGCAGCTAATGTATAGCTTCAAGTTATCAGGGCAACCAGCAGAACAATCATAAATAAAAAAATATGGAACTTTCACATTATTACACATATTTAAAATACTTATCTTTTTGGGTTTTTTTTGCGGTGTATTGTTATATTTAACTTATATAATCTAAAAGTTTTGATAATACTTACAGTTCTATTCGCCAGTAGTAGTAATACTGACGAAGATAACTGTAAGTGTTATCGAATCGTTTAGATTGTATAACTGAAATATAAAAATACACCATAAAAAAACAAAAAGATAAGTATTTTAAATAAATAAAAAATGTTTGTCATCTAACAAGCTTTATTCTTATTCTCAATTGTTGATCGACAGATTAATCTTTGCATGCACACATTAAACAAAAATGCACTTCTTTAGGGGTGTAGATAATGACACTATTTCTGCCCTTTGAAAAGTAATATTTTGGGTGTGATAGAAGTGAAATAAGAAAAAATGTACGATTTGTACAACTAACTTATTTTACAATTTGATATTGTTAACAAATTACAAGATTTTAAATGATTGACAAATTTCTGCCACACATTTTTATAGGATGTTTGAAGCAAAACATCCATCGTAAGCAAACGGTAGAAAATTTTAATCTTTGCAAAGTGTGAAATTACAAAAAAAAAAAAAATATTTAAGTATTTGATACATTTACGCTGAAGAAAATTTCGTATTATTTTACATTTCTTTTTAATAATTAGGGTCTTGAACAAGCCAAGTAGAGTACTTACCAAATCTCATGATCCTGAATAAATAGACCAAAATATGCTTCTGACGTCACCAACTATAATACACACCAACCTGAAAATATCATTGTTGTTATTTTTGCACGTGCTTAAATTTTTCGGTTGTTTGTATTTAAATTTCACTTTGTCATTAGAATAATTAGTTTTTTTGAAGGCTACAGCAGCTTATTTACTACGCGACTGTAAGTAGAAATACCCATATTTCACATTTATTTTACTGATTATTAAAACTGTTTGTAGGTTATAATCGAAATCGTGGACCTGCAGCTTTTTCTTTGTACAAGTAGTTCGTTATTTAATTAAAATTCTAGCTGAAGACACTTTCATTTTGATGTTAAAATTGTTTACATTAATTCCTTTCATTTTAAGTTTGCATTCAATTTGAATTTATGTATAGTATTTTATAGGAGGCTTCATTTTAAATTAAAAAAAAAAGAAATGGTGTGCGTATAAGGGCCAGCTCATGTCTGGTAACCCAATTTTCATCAGAAAGCTCTGACATTTTATATTGTAAACAGTTATTTATAACCATGATAGCCTTTTGAATAAATATTATCTTCACAAATTATTTGTAGTTCATAAAGATCACATGCGTTTCTATGTTTCAATAAATGCATCTTCATTCATATTTGCATATTTTACAATGAAAATATTAGTCTCATGTGCAATGTAAAATTACACACTTAAGACATAATCTATTTTAAACTTGGCGCCTGCATGCTAGCCGGATGTTTTTGAGTTGTACTGAAAACACTGTTTGGGCGTCCTTTTCTACAGCTGTCTCACTCCTGGCAGTGCGCAATTCGTGAATCATGAGGTTTGCAAGTACTGTATAACCCAAAGTACGGAAGTAGCGCGGAAGATGCCTATGAACGGATACCTTAAATTTTTTCATATCATAAGTGAGAGGAAACCAGGAACTAGAAAGATCATTCCAAAGTTTACAAGCCGTATAGAAGAAGTGCACCCGTTTGGTACGAAAAGTGATCTGTACTGCATATTGATGATGTGAATGAGTAAACCAAGTATTCTTACCAAAGGTGGCTCGAGATTGTATCAAAGAATGTATTTCAGAAGCTCGCTAGTCATTGTACCAACCATAGTACAAAAAAAAGAATTAAAATGATCCTTCTATGCGCAAGGAACTGTATGTCGAAGGTTGATGACAGATCATTTATAAGCCGGTCAACGATATCGAGAGCGTATAGGGGATCACTAACCTAGAAGTGAGAATTATATTCTAGATGAGGTTGAATTTGGGCGTTATATAGCAGGAAGGGTTATCGGGAGGTAAAGTACTGCTTCAGTAGCCAGCAGAAGATGACCAGTTCATGATAGATTTCAAAGTACAGTTAATCACTACATAGTAATAGAGCCCAAAAACCTAAGATCTGAGCTATTCACAATCACACACAACGAAACACTGCGTTTTGTTAGCATTGAATTAAACTGAATTATTACTTCCTCATTCATTGTTGATTGAAATAGTCATTTCAACTTTAATACCTTGATTTGAGATGGAAGGTGGATTACTATTATGAGTAGACTGAGATAAACTGCAATGAAGGGCGCTGTAGTGTAGGCGTTATAACTGATCCCTGTCGCACGTCCGAGTTAATGCGAACTTCCTTTAGAAATAAGCCATCAACTACGACACGTTTCGTCTTTTATCAAGGAAACTGGAAACCCATTTAATGAGCGTCTCAGTTAACCCAAACACGGTGAGTTAAGCCAAGTAAATACTTATGCCAAGTCTGGTCAAATGCTTTGAGAAGTCTAACGCAACTACAACTGTTTCACCCGATTATTCTAATGTATTCTTTTAAACTTGGGACACACGAAGAAATATGAAAATGTAAACTTTTACATTATTACACATAAGCAAAATACTTATCTTTTTTGGGTTTTTAATTGTGTATTTTGTGTTTATGTTTATACACATCTAAACGTTACCATAACATTAAAGGTATCGTCCTCAATAGTAATAAAATCTTTCAGAATTGAAACAATTCTAAAAGGTTTTAGTACTACTGAGAACGATAACTGTAAGTTTTATCGAAACGTATAGATTTGTGTAAAACATAAATACAAAAATACACCATTAAAAACCCAAAAAAGATAAGTACTTCAATTAAATAAGGAAAGAGATCACTTGTTGAACCACTTTGCTAAAACGATATTGTTGGTGAGTAAGGAGTTGTTATATTCAAGGAAAGAGAGTAGTTACTGATTGATGATTCTTTCCATGACTCTAGACAAAATGGAAGTGATGTCAATAGGTCGGTAGTCGCTTTTTTTTGCTGCGTTCCGTGATGAAAGAAATTCCTCAGAAGACATAGAGATCGAATAGAGTTTAGATGGACTGGTACTAGTTCGGAAGAACATTTCTTTAAGACAATAGCTGATGTACCGTCTGGGCCAGTCGCCTTATTGGCATCAAGCCCACTGATCACGGATTCTAGAAGCTAGTATGGAAAATAAATTGGTTTCATAGCGTATAAGGAAGAGTTGGCTATTAAACCATGGCATGTCCTCTTTAATTTTATTTAGTTTTTTTTTCTTTTTACTAATAGTATTCCTGAACATCCTAAGATTTGCTAAAGCACTGAGCAAAAGGAATTGTTGCGATGTGAAGTACTGTTTAGATCTCTATTGGAAGCCCAGTTCACGGGCAGCTGTTTTGCTGGCTGACCAACCCATGAAGGTTCAATGATACGGATGTCCCTAACATAGAAATAGAGTTTGAAAACTTGAGATCTAAGCTATTCATATTTACAGCAAAGAAACGATCGGTCTTTCTTGGCAGACACAAGGCAACACTGGGTTTTGTCGGCGTTGAACGTGAGTAGATTATCCCTTTCCCATTCAAGGATACGTTCTAAGTCTCTGTTCACTGAGGCTGCCAGTTTCATTTTAACGTCCTGACGAGACTTATTATTGTGGGAAAACTGAGATGAACTACAATGTAGAGTGCTGTCATCTTCAAAGCAATGGATCGGGTTAGTTGAGAAAACGAGGTCATTTATGTATATTAGAGCAAGTGTAGGAGCTATCACTGATCCTTGGGGCACGCCCGCGTTAATAGTAGTTTCTTTCGAAAAGAAGCCATCGACGACAACATGTATACACCTTTTGTCAAGAAAGCTGGAGATCCAATTGATGAGTGTATCGGATACGCCGAAAGAGATGAGCTTGGCAAGTAGGCACTTGTGGCAAACCTGGTCAAAAGCCTTTGAATATCTAAAACTACTACGAGTGTTTCACCGGACCTTCAGAATGTGTTATTCCAGTTGGGTGACATACGAAAGAAAATCACCCGTTGAACGACTCTGTATGAACCCATACTGGTAGTCACGGAAGACTATTGTACTCGAGGAACGAAAGTAATTGATGGTTGATGGTTTTTTCTATGATTCGATAGATTGGAAGTGATAGCTACTGGTAGATGGTTTGAGGGATCGGTTTTATCGCCAACTTCCACAACGAGGAAAACGCTCCAGATGACATGGAGATCGAAAAGAGTTTGGACAATACAGGTGCTAGCTGGGGGTAGCATTTTTTAAGGAAGATAGCTGGAATACCGTTGAGGGCCAGTCGCCTTGTTTGAGTCAAGTTTATTGATAATTGATTCTAGGACTTTGTATCGAAAACGGATTGGTTTCATAGCGTATGGGGTAGATTTGGGCGACGCCATAATTTTACCAAAATCATTGGGACATAAACTTGATGCAAAGTAATCAACAATGAGGTTGGCTTTGTCAACATGGTAAGCTACTACAGCTCCGTCACGAGGCGTCATGGGAGGAAAGGAAGATGTACTAAAGTTTTTACTGATGGCCAAAATTTACGACTACCCAAAGGACATGAGACCAATTCTTCGCATTTACGTTCTTCAAACATCTTTTGAGCCTTGGCGATGTTGATTTTGCAACAGTTACTTGCGGAAATATAGTCGGCGTGATTTTCGACAGATTTATTTGATTTCCGTTTGGTATAGAGTTTATGCTTTTGCGATAATACATCAGTGCACGCCCTATTAAGCCATGGTTGGGAACGGGCATGACCTATGCGATTATATTTCGCGCGGGAATGTATAACTCCATACCCATCAAGATAATTTCAGTTATTGAAAGAGCAATGTTTGAAGAGGAAGACCGTTTAAAGCAATACTCACACCAGGGGAAGGTTGCAAAAATTTCGCAGTTAGCTGATTTAAAATACCACATAATTCTATCTGTTTTTCGAATAACAGACAGTGGTCTGATTGACCAAGTGGGGAAAGGACTCTTGTTTTATAGACAAGTGGGTTAGATGTAAGGAATAGGTGCAGGAGGTGTGGAGTATGGTTAGGGTTGTCAGGGATTCTGGTTGGTTCGGAAATGATTTGTGTGAAATCACAGGATATCGCAAATGCTTCTGCACAATGACCTGCGGGATCAGTAGTAGATGAAAAATAAAGCCAATTGGAATTGTGGGCATTAAAATTGAAAATTGAAATATCGCAAGGTGGGAACTGTGATCTTGGAAGTTGTTATCATTGGGAGACCTATACAAACAACAGTAGAATTTCACAAATTGGGGCCCAGAATGTTTGAACCAAATCGCGTCAAATTTGTTGTTTTCCAAAGTGGACGTCCTCTTACAACCTACGTTGTCCTTGGTATACGCACATACTCCGCATTTAAGGCGAAATTTAGAGTGGAGGTTGTATCTGGGAAATTTCAGGTCAGGCGAATCAGTGCTTCTAGGGGAGACTTGCGTTTCTGATAGAAACAGAATGTCCGGTTGCACTTGTTCAAGGTGTTGGTGAACAGCATTAAGATTCGACCTGATACCATGTATGTTGCAGTAATGAATCCGGATGTTAGTGCTTTCGATGGCAGATCTTGTTCCATTTAGTCTTGATTTCGGCATCACCCGTTGAACGACTCTGTCTGAACCCATACTGGTGGTCGTTTAAAAGTTCATTGGACTCGACGGACGAAAGTAGTTGGTGGTTGATGGCTTTCTCAATGATTTTCGATAGAATGGAAGTGATAGCTATTGGTCGATAGTTTGAGGGATTGGTTTTGTCGCCCTTTTTAGGAATAAGCTGGACATTTGCTAACTTCCATGATTAGGGAAGCTCTCCAGATGACATAGAGATCGAAAAGCGTTTGGACAATACAGGTACTAGCTCGGGGTCGCATTTTTTAAGGACGATAGCTGGAATACCGTCAGGGCCAGTCGCCTCGTTTAGGTCAAGTTTATTATAATTGATTCCAGCAGCTTATAACAAAAGTGGATTGGTTTAATAGCGTATGGGGTAGATTTGGGCGACGGCACAGTTTCACCAGAATCATTGAGACGTGAATTTGATGCAAAGTAATCGACAAAGAGGTTAGCTTTTTCAGCAGAATCAGCTACTGAGCGTTGTAAAAAATCTCGCAGTTCGCTCCAGTTAGCTGATTTAAAACACCACATAGTTCTATCTGTTTTTTGAGTAACAGTGGGATTGGATACAGAAGAAGTTATTTCGATTAAGCAGTGGTCTGATTGACCAAGTGGGAAACTCTGATTTTATACACAAGTGGGTTAGTTGTAAGGAATAGGTCCAGGAGATATGGAGTATAGTTAGGATTGTCAAGGATTCTGGTAGGTTCGGAAATCATCTGTGTGAGATCACAGGATACAGCAAATGCTCCTGCGTTATCCTGCGGGATTGGTGGTAGATGAAAATTGAAGCCAATTGAGTTGTGATAAACAGCAAGAACTCCCGATTTCCCTTGTGCTGATCGAGGTGCAAAGAGGACTGCAAAAAGAATATGGAGTACGTTGCCCGCCGAACTTGCTCGAACTTGCGACGGAAAACTGGCATCCGTCAGTGTTACAGATGACCGGGTTTTTGCCACGCACAGTGTCGATGCATGATCGCAGTACACTGTGTCAAGATAGTGGATACCCGAAGTTTTCTCGGTTTCCACCACGGAAGAAAATACTATATAAGGCTTTTTCGGAATCTTAATGTAAAAAAAAAGGTCTACCTGTCATCCGCAAGATGGTAGCGGCATCAGCTTAAACAAGAACTGTGATTGACCTTTGGGAGTGATCCTCAGGCACGGTCAGGAGATGTTTGGCCTTTCGGGTAAATATACAACGGTCCGATCAGAAGATAGATGTTACAGGATAGGTATATAGTAACGATTTTTATGTTTCGTTCTGTCTAACACTACCGTTCTCACACAGCGTTTCACGCACAGAAGTTATTAACATATGGGATTCGACTAAAGTCCGCATCATATGGTTTTTTATTCATAGTTATTCGAAATTTGAGTTAGGCATAAATTTGTGCTTGATCGAGATGAAATTAATCAAAAAATAATCGTACGTGATTCACATTGTTTCTCAAATTTTAATTTTTTTCCAAAAAAAAATTCAAAAGTGGGGTTATTTCTCAAAATACCGAAAAAAATTGTTAGAAAAACGCAATTTTTTGGCCATATGCAAAATTTCAGCTGTACAAAATAATTTATATTTTTTGCCCATTTTTTTGTAAATTGCAACACTGTTGCAACCTATAAAAAACTTCTCAGGTTTCACACATTTTCTTTAAAGTAGTGCCATGTTAAATGCGTGTTTTTCTACAAAATTAACACAGGGCTATGAAAATTTGGTCACATGTGATGCAAAGTGTATTTGTTTGTGACCCTGTATAAGGTAACTTCATAATATATCTGTTGTTGGAAACGTAATTTGTGTCTAAAAGTAATACACATTAAATTAAGAAAATAGTTTAACTAAAAAGAATCAAATTTTCTAATAAAAAAATCATAATATAAAAATTAAACGGATTCAAAATTCCACGTTTTTAATTAATAACAAACTATTTTTGGTATCTGAACATTAAATTAAAAACAACTTAAAAACTTAAAATGCAAAATTACGTTTCTGTGTGCCTTCTATTGCGTTCAATACAAACAATTGTTCTTCTTGACTCATCTTTAATGGAGTTTCTGCTACTAACCTTATTTATAAAATACTGTTTCGAATCATCATATAATGATTTTTTATTGGAAAGCTTGACTCTTTTCAGTTAAACTATTTTCTCAATATTAATGTGTATTTACTCTTAGACACAAACTACGTTTTCAAAAATAGTTATTTTATGAAGTTACTTTATACAGAGTCAGAAACAAATAAACTTTGCACCACATGTGACAAAATATTAATAACCCTATTTGGATTTTGTCAAAAAGACACATTTAATTTGGCACTACTTTAAAGAAAATGTGTCTGGAATAAAGTATTGTCAAAACTAAGAAGTTTTTAGTGGGTTGTTGAGTCTTATGTTGCAATTTACAAGAAATGGGCAAAAACATAAATTACCTTATGCAGCTGCATATGGGCTAAAAATTGTATTTAGAAAACTTTTTCTAGTAATTTTTTCGATATTTTTGAAAAATAACACTTTTTGAATTTTGTTTGGAAAAAAATTTAAATTTTACAGATAATGCAATTACGTGTCTATATTTTTTGGTTAATTTTCATCTCGTTCGAAACAGAAATTGATAAAGTCAAACGTCAAATAAAACTCTTAAAAATACATGATGCGGACTTTACTGACTACTATATATATATATATATATATATATATATATATATATATATATATATATATATATATATATATATATATATATATACTCTGTATAATTGCTACAATACATCAACACCTGTACTCAGCTGTTACCCATCAACACTGCGATCGTTTAATAATCTTTAACTACTGAAGTCTAGTTGTTCAAATTATTTTCCTTTGTGATACTTATAAAGCAAATTACAAAATAAGGTGTGCTGAACACTCTTCATCAAAATACGCTTTGCGAAACGGAAGAACAATTCCTCAAAGGTTCACCACACTACACGTTAATCAGATACAAGCGTACATAAGAGAGGTTTAACTTAACGCCACCACTCTACCACCAGGTAATAGCTTACGCACGACCTACTTAATTCATCATTCGCCACTCAATCAATAGCCTTCTCTCGCGAGTCTTACAGACTTCGCCTTTTTAAACTTCATGAAGCACAACTAATCACAAAGCTAAAATTCATTCAAACTAGAAAATAACAATGACGCCAATTTGCACATCAGGCTATCAAGCAAGACACTGTAACCTGAACTGTTTTCGTCGTCTCTATACTATCCACTCTAAGTTCCAAGTATCGCGTTGTTACGTGATGATGACCTCTACATTCTCACGATTTCCTGCAGTAACCTTAATTACAAACACTTTCCCATGACGTAATTTCCACTCAAAGCTAAACTATAAATTAACAATTCCTTACCTAAAAATAGAATTATCCAAAATTTACTATAATAAAATGTGATTCCTTTACTTATTTCAACTATATCTATAATATGCGACAAACATTTTCGCAATTTAAAACTTCAACATTTTTAGAAAAAACACTGAATACGAATACTTAAGAACAATTTCTAAAAAGAAAACTCAAATGTCGTCCAATAAACCAGGTACACAAGCCTAAATCAGTGCTTCCACTAAAATAATACAACTACGATTCATAAACACGGTGACAGTGTCCTAGTTGTACGCGTTTTTTGTAGGTTAATACGTCTAGAAACGTACAGTGTTCCATAGTCTTCTATTCTATTTTAATTTTTTTCGTGAATTCCGTTTAAATGTTGTAGAAATATAGTTCTTTTGCATTTGTCCAGATTGTAAAACAGTCGACCACATATCTTAACCATGGCTTGGGTTTGTGACTTGCCGTTTGTATTGCTCGGTCTTCCAGATCTTTCTTGAATAAATTAGTTAGAACTGGCGATAATGGCGAACATTGAGTTCCTTTGATTTGTCTATCCTCTAGCTTAGATATAAGATGATGTCTTAGTGACACATCGAAATAACTAATAGATCGCTGCAGTGTATCATTTTAAATAAGTCTATGACATTCAATTTTTTACATATGATATTTTTACGTTAAAAATAAAACTACTAGCAAGAACAATGATACAAAGAAATAACGCAACAACAAACACATCAAAAAAGTGCACAAAAAAAAACAAACAGAAAACAACACAAAACAAAAAAACACACAACACGCAGACACACACAAACAACACACAAAACACACACAAAAATAAAACAAAACACCACACACAACATAAATACACACACACACACAACACAACAACAAACACACACACAAACAATAAAATAAAAAAAATCCACACACAAAAACAAAAAACATCACAATAAACAAAAATAAAAAAACAAAAAATAAAATAAAAAAAAATAAAATAAATAAAAACCATTAAATAATAACACTCAACAATAATAAAATAAAAAGAAGTTTATAATAATAACAATTATTATAAAATAATAAATACATTAACCTAAAAAAACTAATAAATATTAATTAAGCTGCATAAATAGAAAAGCTAAGTATTTGACAACTTATATAAAGCATGATATTGATTAGTTTAAAATGGCATAATATACCGTTGAAACTTAAGAACTACAGTAACCTGTACTTCAATCTTTACAAGCTGTCAACGAAACTAACCCATAAGCAGTTGACTACTAACCTTCAGATAATTTTCAATCTAGACTTAGGTTAATGAAAATGCCTACTTTGTTTTAAGTACAATTATTTATCAGCCAACCGTTCAACAATTTTCGTAAGCATAAGACTAATAAACAAACTATCAGACTGCATGTATCAGCTCTAAGTATTCTACCAACTTCTGAAAGCAATGATAGCATGTCGTCTAATACAATCCCACCACCATGGGCTTATTGGTGTTCCAATTCAGCTCGGTAAGGGCTGTCGGTCACTTTCGTCCTTAATTCTGTCTACTCCAGACACGCACTTGCCAAGCGATGTCGTTTGAAACATAATACTTCTAAATTCTAATAAACGAGATACTATACTCCAGGTGAGTAGGCGAGATGCCCACACTCTCACATCGATTCATCGATCGTCCCAATGATTCTAGGCAAAATTCGTCAATGCCAAATCAAGACTAAATGGAACAAGATCTCCATCGGCACTAACATCCGGATTCATTACTGCAACATCATGGTATCAGGTCGAATCTTAATTGTTCAAACCCACTTGAACAAGTGCAACCGGACATTCTGTTTCTATCAAAACACAAGTCTCCAAACTGATTCGCCTGACCTGAAATTTCCCAGATACAACCTCCACTCTAAATTTCGCCTTAAATGCGGAGTATGTGCGTATACCAAGGACAACGTAGGTTGTAAGAGGATGTCCACTTTGGAAAACAACAAATTTGACGCAATTTGTTTCAAACATTCTGGGCCCCAATTTGTGAAATTCTACTGTTGTTTGTATAGGTCTCCAATGATAACAACTTCCAAGATCACAGTTCCATCTTGCGATATTCAATTTTCAATTTAATGCCCACAATTCCAATTGGCTTTATTTTTCGTCTACTAATGATCCCTGCAGGTCATAGTGCAGAAGCATTTGCGGTATCCTGTGATCTCACACAAACCATTTCCGAACCAACCAGAATCTGACAACCCTAACCATACTCCACACCTCTGACCTATTCTAACTAACCCACTGTGTATAAAATAAGAGCTTTCCCCACTTGGTCAATCAGACCACTGCCTAATCGAAATAACTTCCTCTGTCCAATCCCACTGTTACTCAAAAACAGATAGAACTATGTGGTGTTTTAAATCAGCTAACTGGAGCGAACTGCGAGATTTTTTACAACCCTCAGTAGCTGATCCTGCTGAAAAGCTAACCTCTTTGTCGATTACTTTGCATCAAATTCACGTCTCAACGATTCTGGTAAATGTGCCGTCGCCCAAATCTACCCCATACGCTATTAAACCAATCCACTTTCGTTACAAGCTCTGGAATCAATTATCAATAAACTTGACTCAAACAAGGCGACTGGCCCTGACGGTATTCCAGCTATCGTCCTTAAAAATGACCCTGAGCTAGTACCTGTATTGTCCAAACGCTTTTCGATCTCATGTCATCTGGAGAGTTCCTAATCATGGAAGTTGCAAATGTCCAGCTTATTCCTAAAAGGGCGACAAAACCGATCCCTCAAACTATCGACCAATAGCTATCACTTCCATTCTGTCGAAAATCATGGAGAAAGCCATCAACCACAAACTACTTTCGTCCTCGAGTCCAATAAACTCTTAAACGACCACCAGTATGGGTTCAGACAGAGTCGTTCAACAGTGATCTTCTTTCATATGTCACCCAACTTTGGAATAACACATTAGAGGTCCGATGAAACAGTGTAGTAGCTTTAGATATTTCAAAAGCTTTTGACCAGGTTTGGTACAAGTGCCTACTTGCACTCACTTCGTTCGGCTTAACGATTCGCTCATCAATTGGATATCAGCTTTCTTGACAAAAGACGTTTGCGCGTTGTCGTTGATGGCTTCGAAAGAAACTACTATTAACGCGGGAGTGCCCCAAGGATCAGTGATAGCTCCACACTTTTCCTGCTGTACATAAATGACCTCATTTCCTCAACAACTAACCCGATCCATTGTTTATGACAGCACTCTACATTGTAGTTCTTTCAGTTT
>JARFJB010001186.1:37500-41875 GCA_036346205.1 Vesta saturnalis | reverse complement strand
GGAGAGGAGAGGGAAGGGAGAGAGAGGGAGAGGGAGGGAGAGGAAGGGAGAGGAGAGAGGGAAGAGGAGAGGGAGAGAGAGGAGAGGGAGAGGAGAGGAGAGGAGAGAGAGGGAGAGGGAGAGGGAGAGGAGAGGAGAGGGAGAGGAGAGGGAGAGGGAGAGGAGAGGAGAGGGAGAGGGAGAGGGAGAGAGAGGAGAGGGAAGAGGGAGAGGAGAGGAGAGGAGAGGGAGAGGGAGAAGAGAGGGAGAGGGAGAGAGGGAGAGGGAGGGAGAGGAGAGGGAGAGGAGAGGGAGAGGAGAGGAGAGAGAGAGGAGAGGGAGAGGAGAGGGAGAGAGGAGAGGGAGAGGAGAGGGAGAGGAGAGGGAGAGGAGAGAGGGAGAGGGAGAGGAGAGAGGAGAGGAGAGGGAGAGGAGAGGGAGAGGGAGAGGGAGAGGGAGAGGAGAGGGAGAGGAGAGGAGAGAGGGAGAGGGAGAGGGAGAGGGAGAGGAGAGGAGAGGAGAGAGAGGAGAGGAGAGAGAGGGAGAGGAGAGGAGAGGGAGAGGAGAGAGAGGAGAGGAGAGGGAGAGGGAGAGGGAGAGGGAGAGGGAGAGAGGAGAGGAGAGGGAGAGGGAGAGGAGAGGAGAGAGAGGGAGAGGGAGAGGGAGAGGGAGAGGAGAGGGAGAGGGAGAGGAGAGAGAGGGAGAGGGAGAGAGGAGAGGGAGAGAGAGGAGAGGAGAGGGAGAGGAGAGGGAGAGGAGAGGGAGAGGAGAGAGGAGAGGGAGAGGGAGAGGGAGAGGGAGAAGAGAGGAGAGGGAGAAGGGAGAGGAGAGAGGAGAGGGAGGAGAGGAGAGGGAGGGAGAGGGAGAGGGAGAGGGAGAGGAGAGGGAGAGGAGAAGAGGAGAGGGAGAGGAAGAGAGGAGAGGGAGAGGGAGAGGAGAGGGAGAGGGAGGGAGAGGGAGAGGGAGAGGAGAGGGAGAGGGAGAGGGAGAGGGAGAGGGAGAGAGGAGAGGGAGAGGGAGAGGGAGAGGGAAGAGGGAGAGGGAGAGGGAGAGGAGAGAGGGAGAGGGAGAGGGAGAGGGAGAGGAGAGGGAGAGGGAGAGAGGAGAGGGAGAAGAGGGAGAAGGGAGAGGGAGAGGAGAGGGAGAGGAGAAGAGAGGAGAGGGAGAGGGAGAGGGAGAGGGAGAGGGGAGAAGGAGAGGAGAGGGAGAGAGAGAGAGAGGAGAGGAAGAGAGGGAGAGAGAGGGAGAGAGAGGGAGAGGGAGAGGGAGAGAGAGGAGAGGAGAGGGAGAGGGAGAGGAGAGGAAGAGGGAGAGGGAGAGGGAGAGGGAGAGGAGAGGGAGAGAGGGAGAGGGGAGGGAGAGGGAGAGGAGAGGGAGAGGGAGAGGGAGAGGGAGAGGAGGGAGAGGGAGAGGAGAGGAGAGGGGAGAGGAGAGGGAGAGGGAGAGGAGGAGAGGAGAGGGAGAGGAGAGGGAGAGGGAGAGGGAGAGGAGAGGAGAGGGAGAGGGAGAGGGAGAGGGAGAGGGAGAGAGGAGAGGGAGGAGAGGAGAGGGAGAGGGAGAGGGAGAGGAGAGAGGGAGAGAGAGGGAGGGAGAGGGAGAGGGAGAGGAGAGGGAGAGGAGAGGGAGAGGGAGAGGGAGAGAGGAGAGGAGGAGAGAGGAGAGAGGAGAGGGAGAGGGGAGGGAGAGAGAGGGAGGGAGAGGAAGAGGGAGAGGAGAGAGGAGAGGGAGAGGGAGAGGAGAGGGAGAGGGAGAGGAGAGAGGAGAGGAGAGGGAGAGGAGAGGGAGAGGAAGAGGGAGAGGGAGAGGGAGAGGGGAGGAGAGAGAGGAGAGAGGGAGGGAGAGGGAGAGGAGAAGGAGAGGAGAGAGAGGGAGAGGGAGAGAGGAGAGAGAGGGAGAGGAGGGGAGAGGGGAGAGAGGAGAGAGGGGAGAGAGGGAGAGAGGAGGAGAGAGGGAGAGGGAGAAGAGAGAGGGAGAGGGAGAGAGGAAGAGGGGAGAGGGGAGAGAGGAGAGAGGGAGAGGGGAAGGAGAGAGAGGAGAGGGAGAGGGAGAGGGAGAGAGGGAGAGGGAGAGAGAGAGGAGAGGGAGAGAGGGGAGGAGAGGAGAGAGGGAGAGAGGGAGGGGAGAGGGAGAGAGGGGAGAGGGAGAGGAGAGGGAGAGGGGAGGGAGGAGGGAGAGAGGGAGAGAGGGAGAGGGAGAGGGAGAGAGGGAGAAGGAGAGGAGGGAGAGGAGAGGGAGAGAGGGAGAGGAGAGAGAGAGGGAGAGAGGGGAGGAGGGAGGGAGAGGGAGAGGAGAGGGAGAGGGAGAGGGAGAGAGGGAAGGAGAGGGAGAGAGAGAGAGAGGAGAGGGAGAGGGAGAGAGGAGAGAGGAGAGGAGAGGGAGGAGGGAGAGGGAGAGGAGAGGGAGAGGGAGAGGAGAGAGGGAGAGGAGAGAGGAGAGGGAGAAGAGAGGGGGAGGGGAGAGGGAGGAGGGAGAGAGGGGAGAGGGAGGGAGAGGAGAGGGGAGAGGGAAGAGGGGAGAGAAGAGAGGGAGAGAGGAGAGAGGGAGGGGGAGAGAGGGAGAAAGGGAGAGAGGAAAGGGAGAGAGAGAGGGAGGGAGAGAGAGAGGGAGAGGAGAGGGAGAGAGGGGAGAGGGAGAGGGAGGGGAGAGGGGAGAGAGGGGAGAAGGAGAGAGGGAGAGGGGAGGGAGAGAGAGAGGAGGAGAGAGGGGAGAGAGGGAGAGAGAGAGGGGAGAGAGAGGGGAGAGAGAGGGAGAGAGAGGAGAGAGAGGAGAGGAGGAGGAGGGAGAGGAGGAGAGAGGAGGAGGAGGAGGAGAGAGAGGGAAGAGAGAGAAGGGGAGAGAGAAGGGGGGAAGAGAGAGGAGAGGAGAGAGAGAGAGAGGAAGAGGAGGAGGAGAGAGAGAGAGGAGAGAAGAAGAGAGGAGAGGGAGAGAGGAGAGAAGAGAGGAGGAGGAGGGAGGGAGAGAGAGGAGAGGGAGAGAGGAGGGAAGAGGAGGGAAGAGGAGGAGAGAGGGGAGGGAGAGGGAGAGAGAGAAGAGGGAGGAGAGAGGAGGGAAGGAAGAAAGGGAGGGAGGAAGGGAAGGGAGAAGGGGGGGGGGGGGGGGGGGGGGGGGGGGGGGGGGGGGGGGGGGGGGGGGGGGGGGGGGGGGGGGGGGGGGGGGGGGGGGGGGGGGGGGGGGGGGGGGGGGGGGGGGGGGGGGGGGGGGGGGGGGGGGGGGGGGGGGGGGGGGGGGGGGGGGGGGGGGGGGGGGGGGGGGGGGGGGGGGGGGGGGGGGGGGGGGGGGGGGGGGGGGGGGGGGGGGGGGGGGGGGGGGGGGGGGGGGGGGGGGGGGGGGGGGGGGGGGGGGGGGGGGGGGGGGGGGGGGGGGGGGGGGGGGGGGGGGGGGGGGGAGGAGGAGGGAGGGAGGGGAGGGGGGGGGGGGGGGGGGGGGGGGGGGGGGGGGGGGGGGGGGGGGGGGGGGGGGGGGGGGGGGGGGGGGGGGGGGGGGGGGGGGGGGGGGGGGGGGGGGGGGGGGGGGGGGGGGGGGGGGGGGGGGGGGGGGGGGGGGGGGGGGGGGGGGGGGGGGGGGGGGGGGGGGGGGGGGGGGGGAGAGGGAGAGGGAGGAGGGAGAGGGAGAGGGGAGAGGGGAGGGAGGAGAGGGAGAGAGAGGGAGAGGGGGAGGGAGAGAGAGGGAGAGGGAGAGAGGAGAGGGAGAGGAGAGGGAGAGGAGAGGGGAGAGGAGGAGGGAGAGGGAGAGAGGGAGAGGGAGAGGGGAGAGGGAGAGGGAGAGGGAGGGAGAGGGAGAGGAGAGGGAGAGGGAGAGGGAGAGGGGAGAGGGAGAGGGAGAGGGAGAGGGAGAGGGAGAGGGAGAGGGAGAGGGGAGAGGAGGGGAGAGGGAGAGGGAGAGGGAGAGGGAGAGAGGGAGAGGGAGAGGGAGAGGGAGAGGGAGAGGGGAGAGAGGAGAGGGAGAGGGAGAGAGAAGGAGGGAGAGGGAGAGGGAGAGGGAGGAGAGAGGGAGAGAGGAGGGAGAGGGAGAGGGGGAGAGGGGAGAGAGGGAGAGAGGGAGAGAGGGAGAGAGGAGAGAGGAGAGAGGAGAGGGGAGGGAGAGGGAGAGGGGAGGGAGAGAGGAGAGAGGGAGAGGGAGAGGGAGGGGGAGAGGGAGAGGGAGAGAGGGAGAGAGGGAGAGAGGAGAGAGGGAGGGGAGAGAGGAGAGGAGAGAGGGAGAAGGGAGAGAGGAGGGGAGAGAGGGAGAGTGGGAGAGAGGGAGAGGGAGAGAAGGAGAGAGAGGGAGAGGGGAAGGGAGAGGGAGAGGAGGAGAGAGGGAAAGAGGGAGAGAGGAGAAGGAGAGGGAGAGAGAGAGGGAGAGGGAGAGGAGGAGAGAGGGAGAGAAAAAAAAAAAAAAAAAAAAAAAAAAAAAAAAA